>JASGAT010347904.1:0-28394 GCA_030220025.1 Chelon auratus
TGACGAAACTCTACTGACTTGGTGATTAGTAGATAGGTGGAGGGTGGCGCCTCAGACCAAAACACAACATGACAACATCAGCATCAGTTGAGGGCTGCAACTCTTACTTTTAAATGACAATATCCTGACCGGACCACTGTTGTCAGTGATATAAGTATTTGAAATGAACATGATTTCTTCATGTCTAGTGACATATCAGGGCCATTTTATGATTAATTGAAATACATTTCTTACACACTGTTCCTTTAAGTTTCCGTCTATCACATGTGGTAATTGAGCTGATGACCCTCTGATAAAATAACTTGAAAGTCCTTGTATGTATGGGTGTCTGTAGCAAAATTCCTCTGCAAAAATGACAACCCACCTGTCTGTGAAGTTCTTCCTCCTCTGCTAGAGTGGCAAGTTAGTGTTACTTTGGCTGAATAACAAAGAAGTCAAATGCATGTTAGCCCCTCCCACCTGAGATGCGAGTATTTTTGTACAGACTACCGCCGTCTTTTATGATCTCAAGTTGTCTGGGTGCTGGTCGGCTCATTGCAGTGGCTTGCACATTTTCCACAGACATAAATATATTTTATTGGAATGTTATGTTGAATGAATGTTATTAAAAAACTGAAAAGTGCCATTGTAGTCCTGGCTTTATGTTTAGGGTTGTTGTTCTGCTGGAAGGTGAACCTCCACCTTCTTTTGCGGACTTCAACAGGTTTTCTTCCAAGACTGCTCTGTATCTGGCTCCATCCTTCTTCCCATCAACTCTGATCATCTTCCCTGTCCCTGCTGAAGAGAAGCACTCCCAGAGCATGATGCTGCGACCACCATGTTTGACAGTGGGGATGGTTTTTTCACAGTGATGTGCAGTGTTAGCTTTCCGTCAGACATAGCGTTTTGCATTTAGGCCAAAAAGCTCATTTTTGTCTCATCTGACTAGAGCAACTTCTTCCACATGTTTGCTGCCTCCCCCACATGGCTTCTAGCAAACTGCAAATGGATCTTCTTATGGTTTTCTTTTAACAATGGCTTTCTTCTTGTCACTCTTCCATAAAGGCCAGATTTGTGCAGTGTACGACCAATAGGTGTCCTGTGGACAGATTGACACCACCTGAGCTCTGATCAGTGCTCTCCTTGTTTGGCCTGTAAGTTTAGGTTGGATTTTTGAATTGAATAGTGCTCTGTGCGATGTTCAAAGCTTGGAAAATCTGTTTATAGCCTAACAATGCTTTAAATTTCTCCAAAACTTTACCCCTGACCTGTCTGTTGTGTTTCTGGGATTTCATGATATTGTTTGCTCCCCAATATTCTCTTAACAAACCTCTGAGGCCATCACAGAACAGTTGTATGTGTACTTAGATTAGATTACAAGCAGGTGGACTCTATTGAGTCAGTAGGTCATGTAGCAACTTCTGAAGGCAGTTGGTTGCACTCAGAGAAAAGGGAGCTGAATACTTTTGCACACCATACTTTTCAGTTTTTTATTTGTAAAAAAAAAAAAAAAAAAAAAAGTAAAATCATGTATAATTTGTTTGCACTTCACAATTGTGTGCCACTTTGTGTTGGTCTTCCACATAACATTCCAGTAAAATATATTTATGTTTGTGGTCATAACAAAATGTGTTCAATTTTTTTTGCTGCTTAAAAGAACTTAAACTAACAAAAGAGGATTAATGAGGAAACATGAAAATTCAAAAACAAAAGTAAACATGAACACAGCCATTGTTCGGAGTCTATTGTTGTAGACCGGTGTTTACAAAACTGGAATCTTGGAGATCATATATCACATATCCACTCAGTCTCAGTTGATAAGTAATTTTCTCCATAGTACAACTCTCTCTCATAATTTCAAACTATTGGTCTAAAGTAGGGGGTTCCTTCTCATACCATTTTCTTGTTATTGCCTTTTTGCTCGCAATCAATAATATTTTAGTTATATATTAAAACTCCATGTTGGCAAGTTTGTAGTTGTGTATTGTGTTTCACACATGTTGAGCCACTCAGTTGTTATTATAATATAAAGTTCTTGTTCCCATTTTGTTTTGATGTACGTCGAAGATGTTTACAGTCACCCATGTTTTGGTATAGCACTGAGACTGACTTGAATTTAGTTCCACTGTATGTCTGAATAATATCTGTACTTTATTAATAAAAACATCCCTCAACTGTAAATATCTAAAAAAAAAATCCTTCTTCTCTTATCTATATTTCTCTTTCACATCCTGGAAACCCATTATATTTCCATTGTTAACTAGTACTATTGTACTCGTTGCTGTAATCCCTTTTCTTTCCCAATGCTTGTAGGTTCAGTCTGTCAGGAAAAAGTAAACAATATTAAGTTAAATGTGAGTACGATATGTGTATTTGAGTTCTAAAAGCACTATTTGCATTTTCCGATTTGAAGCAGACTTGAATTAGAGGCAGGTCTTTTTCTCTAAATACTAATTACTAACTACTTACTAATTAGTCTGCTTAATAAAATTATCCCTGACCTGGAGTTTGCGATCTAACAGGAGATATAAAAACATTGTGTACTTTTGTTCATTTTCTTTATCTGAGTTCTCAGAATATTCTTATTTTAGGCCACTAGTAATGTCTTAGCCATCAAAAAAAAAAAAAAAATGTCAGGTTTTACCTTTTCCCAGTCTGACAGCTGGCAGTTTGCAGCAGTGACTCATCTGTCCACACAGATCTTACCCAAATGATGTATGTATGTGCTTATCTTCATAAAGAGGATGGAACTATCCCACTCGATCCCATCAGAGGTGGACACTCGCATAGAGACACATTCAAATGCCAGGTGTGCACAGACATGACCTGTTGACCTTTTATCAGACCCATGTTAATGCTCTTTGTGACAAGGGCCATGGACACACCATTGCCAGTAGTATTCCATTAACATTATTATGCTCATGCAGTAGGTTTTGTGATATTAAAAGTACTCATCAGATCAAGCCACCTTTGTAACTAAATATTTTAGGGGAGACATGACTACAGATAGGTCTAGTCTACAGTTTTTTTATTTAATGTTTGATGTAGCCTGAGAGTGGGAGTATGTTAGCACACTGTCATGAGCAACCCAAGCACAGTTAAAACATCATTTAAATTCATGTATCTTTTACATGGTAACTTTTGTCAAGCATTAAAGTAACACCTGGAAGGCCTGGACAGGCCTGGATGTGTCTTGATGATTGTGAGTAGCGAGTCTGTTTCAGTACCCGCATTGAGGGTGGGCCGATGCAAGTTTTTAAACCTGAACCTGTACACGACTGTAGTTATACGGGTTTTTAAAGGATTTCATGAGCCTGAGAAGGCAATCCCATGAACCCACGAAGAAGCATGATGGCCTCATTATAAAAAACTTCCAAAAAAAGATTTGTGGTGTGCACTAGACAAGGTAGACCAGCTTCCAGTGATGATCGATTTAATATTTTTAGTAGGCAGGATTAGTATGGTCATTCTGGTTCATGTACCTTCAACCTAAAGCACACACTTATTAAGGCATGTTGTACTTGCTGACATGGTATTGCCCATAGTTATTATGAAAAAAACTCTTTGTCCATTGATAACCTGCATGCAGTTAATATACATTCTCAAAGCCTTCAACACTGAATAACTGCCTGAATATCTCGAATACCAAAGACACTATTTGGGACAAATCCAAGTCTGCATACAATGGGCTCCTGCCTTTGAACTATTTCTGTTGATGCAGGGCTCGGAGAGACTTGCAACTGCAGTTTGTTTGATGATTAGACTACTTTTAGAGCCTGCTAGTACAAATTAAAGTGATTTCAGGGCTTTTACTGCTGTCAGATCATTTGTGGTTTCTGCTACTGTCTTGATGTAACATACTTTTTGTTATTCATATATGCATATATTGCATATATATGCAACAAAGCATTAACACATCACCACATGATTTGTCAATATGTATTGTAATACTTATTGCTCTAACATGCACTATTGACACTAGTGTCACTGGACTTTGAGATCATTCTTTAATCTGTACTTTTCAGTGTGATAGTACAGGAAATTACAACACTTTTACCACAGAATGGTTTCTCTTGTCTCTTGATGGAATTGATTTGAATTAAATTGAATTATTTTATTATCATTGAATATAGCCAGTACACAGAGATTTCAGTGTGCAACTCCCTAGAGAACTGTTTTATAGCAATAATTTTAATAAAAAGTAGCATTTATTTGGAGAGCTCAAAGCCACTGCATCTGGACCCGCTGCCATTATCACTTTGGCAAACTGAATTGGTTTAATTTACTTTACTCTGTCTACTGACTGTAGTCTCATTATGTATCCAACCATAAAAGCCAACGACACTGTAGCGTTAAGGTACAGAAAATTTATTCACACATTTGTACCTTAATATGTTATTATTACAGCACAAATGTTGTCTTGCCGTCTATTTTTGGAAAAGTCACCAACTACTAGTGCAATTTACATTTATGTTTTTTTTCTGTACCTAATACATAATTAAGTGGGTTTACATAATTCAGTTGGTTTAGAAAGGGTTTCATGTGTATGACAGGAGAATTTCCTTTACGATGATGTTTTCATTTGCTTCTGGGAATACAGTATTTTGAGTGTGACAGATTCTAGAGGAATTGTATAA
Organism: Chelon auratus; assembly: GCA_030220025.1. Classification (NCBI taxonomy): domain Eukaryota; kingdom Metazoa; phylum Chordata; class Actinopteri; order Mugiliformes; family Mugilidae; genus Chelon; species Chelon auratus. Next base: position 4,617 of record JASGAT010347904.1, read on the forward strand.
TTAAAAACAACAGCTCAAGGGATTTTGCCAACAGATTCCTGAGGAGGCAGGCGTGCAAAAGACCTGCAGTGACACTTGGTGTCAGCAGGCACTGAGGTCTCAGTTTCCACAGTTAGGCGCATACTAAACGCTGAAGGGCGTTATGCCCCAACTGCAATACGTACCCCATTACTGACCCAAAAGCACAAGAAAACTCCAATTTTCTCTAAACTATATAAATAAGCCAAAGAGATTTTGGGATTGTGTTCTGTGGAGCGATGAAACAAAACTAGAACTTTTTGGGACTCTGGAGGAGGAAGAATGAAGCATACGCTGAAAAGAACACCCTGGGACTGCTTTGCTTCCTCTGGCACGGGAAACCTGCAGCGTGTCTAGGGCAAGATGGATTCAATCAAGTATCAGGAAATCATGGGAGAAAATGTCATTCCGTCTTTAAGGAAGCTGAAGCTTGGGCGTCACTGGACCTTCCAACAGGACAATGATCCCAAGCATACCTCAAAGTCCACCAAAACTTGGTTTCAGAAGAAGCACTGGAAGATACTAGAGTCGCCATCACAGTTGCCTGACTTGACACCTTTGAAAATTTCTGGTGGGATTTGAAAAAGGGGGTTGCAGCACGCATACCCGAGCATATTAGTGAACTGGAAACAGTTCCATGAGGAATGAGCTAAGATTCTCCATGTACGCTGCCAGAAGCTGGTGTCCAGCTATGCATCCAATTTGCAGCAGGTAATAACAGCAAAAGGGTGCTCTACTAAGTACTAAAGATGCTTGTCATGAAGGGGTTGAATAATTTTGAGACTGCAGTTAGTCACTAAAAGTGCTTGTTGTGTTGAAATTGGAGAAACCACTTGTAATATTAATTGTGTTGAGCTATTTATAAACCTAATTTGCTGTAAGTTTTGCAACTATGCATCATATTGGTCGTGTTAACTTCATGTTGACATATGTTTTATAAACCACATGTATATGGTTTTCTGTTTTTCTTTTTTTGTCTCGTTTGTATGAATAACTTTTATAGAGAAAATTACTGCAACCAAGGGAAATAAAATTGAAATTATGCTCATTGTCACTTCCGTGAGTCTAACAATCCTAATACAGTGAAGTGTAACATCAGGAGTACGTTAATCTGTGTTTCTTATATCACAAACAAACACAAAATCAATTCAAAAAAAAGTTAGCATTTCAACTATGCAACCTAAACCCAGTTATAATATTGGAAGAATACAATGTGCGAATGTGCTTCTTTCAGCTAAATGGTATAATGACTGATGTTACAGTTGTTTTGTCTCGATAAAGCCCTCAGAGGATTTGTTGCTGTTTATTTGATTCCTGCAGTCTCCTGTACTAAAGACCCAGGCAATCACCATCTCAGATGTCACCAACTCTGTAAGAGGAACTGTCACCTACAAGGACATCCCCTTAGTTCGCACTGAAACCAAGACCATCACATATGAGTCAGCACAGGTGAGGGGAATTCAGGGAATTGCACACTAAAGAAATAACATTTGACAAAATATGCACAGGCTCAAATTTAAACCCACTTAAACCTGTGGTGCAGAACATTTGTCTTCCCCTTACACACACACACACACTGTCCATACATGTGTATAACACGTGCCTACAGGTGAATTTAGCCCCTGGTGTACTCTTTTCAAGTCTTCCTGCAAACAAGGGCAGTAGGGAAAACTGTGGGGGTGGAGGTAATTATCTTTATCAGACATGTAGGCTATTTTCATTTACAGAAAAGTGCAGTTTCAGCAAAACTGCAAAACAAACTAGCTAGCTAGAATTTATAACAGATTAGAGGTACAAGCAACAGTTCCAAAACACTAATCTATAATTTAGGCAGAGTAATGGTAATGCCTACATAGCCTACTCCAAACACTTACCAGTCAAAGGACAACACAATGGCATCCTGTGTCTGCCCTCAATCTGTCCTCTTGTTTCAATGCAATCTAGCAAAGTAAAGCCACACCAATGGTTATCTATGTTATATATATCCTGCTGTAATCCTCCCTTACTCCAGTCCTGCCCCCAAATGTCTTTTTTTTCCCCTGAACATCAGTAACTCTTTGTTTTTTCTCCACATGATCTACCATATACCCAGTTCCTATAGCCTACTCTTTCAGCTCTGGCTCAAGAAATAATTACTCACCACATGTGTGCTGGTGTGGGAATGTCACCACAGACACCAAATGTGATGCTGGCATATCGCAAATTATAGAGTTGTTTATGACTGCAATACTCACCTGCAATAGAAGGATATGATTGAGATTAACCTGGGTACTCTCTTCTTTTCCTTTTTAATGACCACTTTCTCTCCAGACTCGAGGTAGGAATGGGGTGAATCTTTTTGGGCACAGATGTTAAGACTTTGTTGTAAGTGACTGATAGGTGATGTTTCAGATCACCTCTCCTGTTTATAGATTGGTTTCCCAATTTACTCCTTTTGAAACCATCTGTCTTCTCTGGCGAAAATGTCCTAAAAAGACTGTCCTTTCTCCTTCAGGTACAGGTGGACAGCTTAGTCCAGACCTGAACAGATGGCTCTCCTGTGTTGCATAGGAAAAGGCAACAGTTGAGTAATGTAGTTCAAGTTGTGAAGAATGTACTGACTTGTACAAAACAACCACAGATGCTTAATACAGGAGATCCAACTCTTCAGGTCAGGACTCAGCAGTTCCATCTCCTTTGTAGAGGACATCTCTTTTAGAGTAACTATTGGGTTCTTGACCAAGACTATTCTTTTTTTTTTTGTCCTGATATGTAGTGTGCATTGTGAGACATTGCATATTCACTGATGTGTGCAACAGACTTGTCTCTGCAGTCTCTGGCCTCTTAAACCAGTGAATGTGGTAGGATATTGAAAGAGGATGGCAAAGCTGTCATCCTTAATGGAGAACTCACCAGTGCACAAGACTCTGAGAGCACTGGGCTGCTCCTTCAATCACAGACTGGTTATGTGTCACTGAGGGTTGGAAATAATAATTTGAAGTCGAATGTGCGAAACAGTAAAATGGTCTGAATGTTGCTGAAGTGGCTGCACCAATAACGGAAAATGATGACTGATTGGAATTGTTTGTGTTTAAATATATTCACTGGTCAGAATGTGTTTCCCACAGCCAGTGGACAGCCTGGTAGAGAGAGACTCTGGAGTTCTGCTGAGTGCCCAGACCATCACCTCTGAGACCATCAGCACCACCACTACCACCCAGATCACCAAGGTGTGCTTTACTAACAGCCTCGCAGTCCCTGCATTGATACATATGCCTGGCCCTGTTTAGACTTGTATTAACATCCGTCTTGAGCAAGTGACCAGCTAAAAGTATAGGTGTGAACACACTCAGAGCATGGACTAGTTTGATTTTCCTCATTCATTTAGGCAAAAACCTGAATGAATGAATGATAAATGATCGCCTAAAAAGGAAAAGTTACTGTATTAGAGACACATTACTCACTGGGTTACGTGTGATCCAGTCACTGAGGATGCCTTGAAATAACCAGGTCTTAACTGGGTCCATGATTCACTGTTTTAGTTATCAGAGTAACTGAGATTGTTAACGTGGGTGTAGCCTCATCAGCAAGATCTGATTATTTCATTGCAAGAAATATCTTTTTGTCTCTTTAACGGTGCCAAAATAGTGCTTTGGTGGTGGGAGAAGCCACTGACCCAACAGCCTCCACTGCATGATGTGTTTTTCTTTTTTTCTTTTACTATCTGGTGGCTAATTCATTACTCCCAGTTTCACTAGCTTGCAACAATGTAAACCAATAAGAAAACATTTGAGCTTTGAAATGCTAGTTAATGCCAACAGTGCCACAGATTCAGAATCCATTTTCAATATATCTGTACCAGCTTTTAACAAGCCATAATATGTACCAAATTCCTTAACTGCCAACAATAACAAAGAATGCAGGCCTTACTTGAATGGAATTGAGCATGTTTTGCTTTTCTTACCACATTCAACTTGATTGAGTGCCTCACCCCAATACACTTTTTGTATTAAAACCCAATCACATTAAGATTAAGTTTCAGAAAGGGATGAGGATTGTAATGCTCAGTAAGTCACTTTGTTCTTCTCCTACTTGCTCTTCTTCTGTGGCGTCTGTGGAGTCCCACAGAGGACGACAAGTCGCATCTTAACATGTATGCTCCGAATTTCATTCATTATTTTTCCTTGGCTTATATTTCTGTGACCTGGAACAAGCTAGAGACATGGAACTAAGCAGTACTTCGATAGGAATATGAGGCATAGGGGCCCTTTTATTAAGGGCCGAAAATGCAGTTTTGGAAAAGCCACGCCCTCACACCATAAATCCAACTGACTTGAGAATTTGCATATTAATTGCATTATTAGTGCATGCAGTTGGTGGCAATTAATTGTTAAGGACTCAGTTTCTCTTAAATTCGTAGAATCTTATGGGAATCCAGTTTCCAATTTCCTCAGATTTCCTGACCGTATTGCGTTGGCCTTGAGTTGCTCCCTTCTGTCACGTTTAGAGTCCGCAGGTTGTTGTGTACAGCTATATTTTTTTGTTGCTTGTATTTGATTTTGTGCCGTGTCTGTGTTGTAGACGGTGAAAGGGGGAATCTCTGAGACTCGCATTGAAAAGAGAATCGTCATCACTGGAGACACTGAAATTGATCATGACAAGGTGAAGAATGCAATAAATGAAGAATTTTTTAATGTAATGATGATCTTGTCAGAACTCTGCAGTAATAATCTTGACGGAGTCACGAAAATTATTTCTGCATGCCAGTTATTTTAATGAAATCTGTAGTATTGTACTACAATAGTATTGTACTTAACAAGCAGTTGTCCTTGTTTCACTTTTCAGGCTTTGGCTCAAGCCATTAAAGAGGCAAAAGAGCAGCACCCAGATATGTCTGTTACCAAAGTGGTTGTACACCAGGAAACAGAGATCACCCCTGAATAAGACTGACCAATCCTTCGGAAGGTGAGTGTCCACCATGATTCCACCTTCACTCACCCCTCACCGTTCATTCTGTGGTCTGACTTGACACTCTGGGATAACTAGTAATTGCTTGCTATTCAATTTCTCCTTACCCAAAAATATGACGATGAAAAAAAAAGAACTTCAACCATAACTTTAGACTAAGACATAACACCCTTGCCTTCTGAATTTAGCATTTTTATTTTATGTATTTATTTATTTATTTGCTTTAATACATTTGTAAAATTGTTTAATAATTGCAAAATAGTGATGTGGAAAAAAACTCCTATTATTATTGTTATTTTGATTAATCCAAGTAAGGCAGATAAGCTGGGACAACATGGGAAAACACAAAACATTTTATATGTGCAAGATCCTCATGGGTGCCTGTTTACTCCTGCAAGGGAGTGGTAAGATTGATTTTCCGCAACCAGTTAATACTGATGTTGGATGAAATCTACACTTTCAAATAAATGGAAAGTGCTTTTAAAAGGAGATTCATTTATTTTAGCCGATCAGGTAAAAAGGAAAAGATTAATTTATTGTTTAATTCATAATAGGCATAATATTATTATATCATGTACAATACATGAATATGTGTATGCATATGCATATGTACAGTGTATGTATATTTTCCTAACAAGTGCCGATTTCTTCCACAGCCACACATCAGTCAAACCAGTGGAGGCAGGTTCATTAGCCTAAAAGACCCAGTCTTAGAAAACTGAATTAAATTGGCCACAGCAGAGGTCTTGACTGGATTTAGTGCCTTTGGTCTGTGCTATAAATCAGTCATCTACTAGACAAGAGAAAAATGCCTACCCTCTGGTTCAGAGGTTTGCAATCAAATCTTGTCTTTAACTGTAACTTGATGTATTATTGCCAGTGTTTTCAATGTGCACCTCATTCCTCACTGTATACGCACTTTAGCGAGGACTGCACAAATAATAGATAAAGACATGTTAAAGATATTTAAATATCACATGTCTCAAGGTTTTAAGGATGGAAGAACTGTCTTTTCTAAGGCGCTCCCAGGTTACCACTGGTTTATTTATTTATTTATTTTAACTTTTTGAGTCATCTTATAGAAAGCTATCATCTGCGTTGTGGAGGGATATATCAGGAGCTTACCTGAAATACAGAAGCTGACTGAATAATGAGCTGCTGTCTTAGTACATCAGACACTGAATACAGGCAGATTGAATTTGAAAACTGCAGCACACATTTACGTGACTCTGTTCTCTTAAAATAAATTCAATTTGGACCTGCTTTAGAAGAAGCCTCATAGCGTATTTCACTGAATATTATATTGTTCTAAATGGACCTACAATTATATACAAAATGATAGAGGCTGATTGTGTGTGTGATTGTGCAGTGTGCCGTGAAATATGTGCTGGTTGATTGTACCGTATGCGTGCTGCTTTTGTTGCTGACTGTGTCTCTTGTCCTTTGTTTGAAATAAGCTACTACAATGCGCCTTTTTAAATTGCCCCTTGGGGACAAATAAAGTGCTTTGAATTTGAATTTGAATTTGAATTTGAAACTGTAGTTCCACTAGGACCACAGTTACTGGGTAGGATACTAAATGGAATGACCTAACAGGCTGATGGTTCTACTTACAATGAAAGAGCATGAGTCACTGTGGTGAATTAACTGATTTGCAATTGTTGACTTATGTTTTGACACAAATGCAGCAATGCAACTATGTACTGTACACCAATCAGCCACAACATTGTGACCACTGACAGGAGAAGTAAATAACATTGACCATCTTGTGACAATTCAATGTTCTGCTGGGAAACTTTTGATCCTGGCATTCATGTGGATGTTACTTAGACATGTACCACCTAGACCCTAGACCAGACCAGGCACCCCCACCCCATAGCAATGACACTCCTTGATGGCAGCAGCTATGTATCTGTCGGATGCACTGGAACAAGTCTGATCCAGAACCCTCCCCTCAACCCATAGGACCCAAAGGCCCCCACTAACAACATTCTGTTCCCAGACAATAAAGGACACAGACACAGAAGGTCTATGTCCATTCTCTAATGAGTCAGATCTATTTTAGAGGCACAAGGGAGACCTACACAATATTAGGCAGGTGGTCGTAATGTTATGCCTGATCGGTGTATGTGAAAATAAGCAGAATACTTAACCATAATAAGATACGTATCCCATGCGGCTTTAATTGTGGCCTTGTTTATGGGACGGATCTGGGATGGATCTGGTGCTGTTTAGCCGGCTGGCAAGCAGGTTTGTAAACGGCAATCAATAATAATTATGTCTTGTCACACAACCTGTGTAATCCTCAACAGAGAGAAAAACACAACAAAGAAAGGAATCTGTCACACTATTAGCAAATTCTGTAAACCCCTTAGCAGCTGAAGTCAGAAGGTCATAGAGGCAGTCTCAGTTTGACGAATAAACATTGACATCATTTAGGGTGCAGTAGAATTTTGTAACGGCTGCTGTGTCTAACGGATCTCTACTGTTGTATCAGAACCATAAACAGCTGCTTGTCGTGTGTGCGTCATGCTGGGTAAAGTGAAACATATTTTGGAACAAACTGTTTAATCTCTCTGACTCACTGAAAGCACACGTGTTTAGTTATCCTTTATTTATTTATCTCCACCCTCATGTTAGTTATTTTACAACCTGCACAAAGCTCAGATTATAACTGAACCTTGGAAGTGTCTATATGCCCCGGAATTTCATAACTGAGCAGTGACAGCTTTTTTGGGTTAAAAAGAAACATGTAAGATGACCGCTTGGTTCCTTATAAAAACATCAGCATGACTGTATAATAATTAATCACATACCAGCACGTTTTTTTTTTTAATAACAGAATCTAACATAGTGTAGTCATATTAAATAATTTCATTATATCAACAATCATCTTCTCTATGGTACACCTTTTATTTTGAAAATTCACAGTATTTTATATTTAACTTGGCTACGACCAACTAGTTTAAACAATCGCTTTAAAGCATTTTGAATGAATTTGAGCAAGACATTCAACCCAGAGTTGCTTCCGGGGCATATAGACACTTCCAAGGTTCAGTTATAATCTGAGCTTTGTGCAGGCTGTAAAATAACTAACGTGAGGATGGAGATAAATAAATAAAGGATAAGTAAACACGTGTGCTTTCAGTGAGTCAGAGAAATTTAACAGTTTGTTCCATAATATGCTATAGAAATACAAGCCATTTACTATTTACAATATGCTGGATGTTCTCTCTTCTCAAATACTGTATATAATTTTGTGTTGTCATGTGTTGCAATCTTAAATATGGGGGTTTGGTTATTAAAATCCTCTTTCTTTTTATCATGTCTTTGTCCATCTATTCATCTCTGTTTTATTTTATGCCATCTTTTAACCACAGGTAGTCCTCTCAGATGCCCGTCTTTTCCTCCTTACATGTGTCTCAATCACATCATTTTACCTCAGCGTCCAGTCTGTGGTCTCCTACCTTCCCTGCCTTGAACGTCGACCACATCAGAAGGAAACAAGTTTCAATGCTCAACAATGGACTTAAACCAAAAGTGTGGAGAATGACCAGAAGGAGACACAGTCACTAGAAAATTGACAAGAACTCTCCCAGCATTCCCCACAATCCCCATCTTTTTTCCATTTACTGCCAAGCAACCACTAAAGTAATGACTTAAAAATAAAAGAAAAAAGGAAAAAAAAAAAGCTTTTTTAAATAGCAAAAAAAGAAAAGTTCAGTATTTATGAATTTATTGGCCTACACTTTGTGTGGAGAATTTACGGGGAAAAAAAAATCAAGGGCATTTTAATCTTGAGATTACTGGTACTTTATTTTTCTACAGTTTTTCTTATCATCAGAATTGGATATCAATAACTTGGAAGTCGAACGTTTTTTAACAGTGTGCAATGTATTCCAAACAGAATTGACAAAGGGATTGTGGGTAATTTTTTCTTGGGATTGTACATGTTTGAATCGATTACATTTTAACGCAATTTTGGTATAATTTGTTGTACAGTAAATATTTTATTCTCCCTCTCAATGTGAAAAAAAAAATATTTTTTCAATTTATGTATAAACAGATTGAGTTTATCAGGGGAGAGGGGGTTAACTCGTTTTGTTATTGAAAGTTCTGTCTTCATTATTTGTTGAATGATCTTTAAATTTATCATTGTTTTAGCTGTTGTTGTAATTCTTGTGTCACTAGAACAAGTAGTGTATAAGTGTACTGCTGTAAAGAGACAGCAGTGCACTGATATATTTTCTTTATTTGTTATCTCCTCTTTCTTCTTTTTGTGTGTTTTGCATTTTAGATGTACTCAGCAAGTATGTGACATCATGATTTTTCCAGTTCTGGTCATTGCGAACACTTTTAGTAATTTCTACCGAGCATGACATTAGAAGCTGCAGTGTTCCTGCATTTGTGAAACATTTCTACTTTTCTATGGGGTGGGAAGTATGTAGTCATCCAGAGAAGTGAAATTCAGGAGGCAGTAAATTTAAACATTGTGGTTTATAGTTTATCCTACCTAGCGGAACCAATAGTAAAGAGATGAGCAAAGGATGACAGTTGCCTTATAAAACAGCAAAAGCAATGGCACTGTCTCTGAAAGAGTCATTACTCCTAGGCAACACTACACTAAAATGATTTCAACACGTTATCATGGTTATGTTGTTAATAACACTGTTCCTAACATAAAGCACGTGTGAATTTGAGAAATATCTCCAGAGCTAGGAGCAGTTTAGCTTATAAGTCTTATTTTAAAAGTTTTGACCTACATTTTGTTCAGTTATCAGTTATCATATTTTAGTCAGCAATTAATTGATGAGATCTGGGAATGCAACAGCACACACACAAATACATGCCCACTTCCTTGCATTGGCAGAACTGACTGACAGATACAGTGACATCAGCAAGTAAGCTTGCACAGTACAGTCCAAGAGTGGAGCCACACGGAGCAATGTTATCAATCACCTCACATTTTGTCGTTTGATTAATATTGCAGTTTGCGCTACCTCCTCCAATTACAAAGAAACGTTGGATTATACACTGTATTTATTTATTTATTTATTTATTCTGTCTGTCATAGTCCTACGGGGCCGCTTTACGGAGCGGTCGGCGTTCCAACTGGTTGTCATCTTTAGGTCACATCCTGTTTCTACTGTTTCTGCCATAGTTAAGAAAAATTGGCACTTGGACATGCACATAGCATTATATTAACTACATAAAATGAGAGGAAACCATCCTTGGAAAAATAAATATATTTGTATTTTTTGACATGTATTTTAGTATTTTAGGCCCAAGTCCCATCTATGAACATGGAGGAGGTGGCGCTGATGTCTTATACTGGAGCCAGTCACCAGGGAGAGCTCTGCTGGCTTTGGCTTCACTGTTAAGGAACTGTTCTGTCATCCATCTTTATACAGTCTATGGGTCTGAAACGTATACATGATACATAAACATATAATATCTACAAATGATTATCAGATGGGCTTAATACATAGTTTGTTACAAATTTACCTGACCTTTATCATGGCCTTTTGGGTCTCAAAGCGCTTTACAGCCACCATGTTACATCTACCCATTTGTTCACACAAGTGCAAACACATTGACAATTCAAAGCCATTCCCGAAGTTCTAGGTACAACTAAACACCAACTAAAACATAAATGTATGGTTAGTTTGTTTGGTTCACCCACAATAAAAAGGTTATATTTTAAAAGAAAAGCTGTCAGAACATCAAGTAGCACTCAAACTGCTGTCTGTAATTATTATCACAGACATTGTGGATTATCAATTTATCGATACAGATTCTTTTTTTTGTATCAGCAGTTCAATTTAGCAATTTTATTGTCACTACATAGATAACCTGTTTTCCCATAAAATGGTAAATGCCCCGTCCTTGCATAACTCTTTTCTGTTTTAGTGGTTATCAAAGTACTTCACAGTGTTTCCCATTTTCCTGCAAGGTGCCCGTTTGCCGGCGGGAGCCTCATCAGGTTCCGTGACTTGCCCAATGACACCTTCAGCATGTGGTAGGTGACCCTTGGTCACCAGAGCCAGAACTGCCTGCTGTGGCATAGGTAGTCAAGCTGGTGGTAGAACCTTAAGGTGATAATCCACAACTATGGTAATTGGCATTATGAAGGATGAGTACTGCTGGATGCACTGTCACATTTTTAAAAGAGCTGCTTCACACTGAGTAAAGTAGATGAAGGAGTGAGCAGAAAAAAAAAGCATTAACATGCCACCCACACAAATTCAACATGGATATGTGACTACACTTCAGCAACTTTAAGTAACCAACATACCCAGATTACACAAGACATCAACATCAATATCACAATTATTATCACCAGAGACCAAACAGTCATTTGTAGACATAACACAAATTTTATTTTAGCACAAATTTTGATAAACTAAGAAACACAAAATGGATTTTAATTGCCAACACATAAAAAGACCACCATAATATGTGTTTCTTTTTTTGTTAGGATTCTATTTTGTCTTAAAGAATTTCACTTGAAAATGAATAATATTTATAAAATGGTATAGTTAGTTAGTTAACCTTTTATTTTTTTTATTTTAATGCTATAATTTAATGGTGAATAATGTAGCTATACCATAACAGTTTTACCATAATAATTTCAGAAATCTGTGCTTAGTTATGATCAACCGTATTAGTCATTATACACATCCAAGAGGGCAAAGTTAAGTCCTAAGTTAAATACACACTGCCCATTCAAATCAGACACAAAGTAGTGTCAATACAACTCTTATAGCTTTTATCTTGTCAATTTGCGAATGTGATGATTTTATTTTTAATATTCTGTACAGTTGTCTCAACATATTGTACCTCTTTGTTAATAAGTAATCTTATGATTCTAAGTTCCTTGTTGATTGTGAACTCTCTCTTCACCATTGCACAAATATTCACAAAATAAACACAAATTTCGACACTGAATTTTATTTTGATTTCTGTCCAGCTAGTGTTTGGAGTTAATTTCCAGAGAAATCACTAAGGTGGAAGTGACAATAAAAACTCCTAATTCAATTAAATTTAATTCAGTTTAGTTCAGTTTAGTTCAGTTAAGTTTATCTCAGTCTAGATCAATTCAATTCTGTGCTGTTCAGTTCATTTCAGTTCAGTTCAGTTGTGTCTATAGCAATCTGATTTGTCTCTAGATAAATTACAAAACCTACAGCTTGAAACCCCCAGGGCAGGCACTTAAGTGACGGTGGCAATGAAAAGCTCCCTTTTAACAGGAAGCTCTTATGGTGGGATCCATCTGCTTGCGGCCTGCTGGGTAGAGCGACACAAAAAAAAGAGGCAGGTGTGACAGAAGATAAGATAGGGGAAAACGAGAAGAGAACAGCAGAAACGAGCAAACAAGCTAAATTCATGCATTCATGCAGTATATCTAAAGAGAATGACAACTGGACTGTACTTTAGACAGTCCAACTGTAATTTTAAATAATCAGCAACTATCTGTTGGCGGGAATAACTGAGTATCCTTTGCATAACCATGATTTGAGATGCCATACCTGCTAAGGGGCCTTAGGGGGAGTATGTATACGAACAGATTGGTCCAAGAATAGAAGCCTGAAGGACTCCACAAGAAGGACACACAATGTTCCAAGTGAGAGTTGGGGCTACTGATTGGGGTGTGTTTCTCCCTAGCAACACATTCTAGGTCTTTGTGAGGACTCCCAAAGAATTCCATGGCCTGTTAAGATATGTAATCCCTCTAGATAATTCTGGGTATAATAGAGAGAACTCCACCATTTTATGGCAGAGCACCATGACTTGAAACTTGGAGGTGCAGACACTTCTCCTGCTTTATACTTGGCTGCAAACCATCCCTATGCGTGCTGATGGTTATGGTCTGAAGAAGCAACAGAACCATATCATCTGCAAAAAAGACACAATCAAGACTAGGACAGTAACAGGCACACTTTAATCCCAGCTGTGCCTTTTCATCTCCCATGAATATCATAAACAGGACAATGGACAAGAGGCAGCCTTGATGGACTCCAAAACCCACCAGAAACATGTTTGACTCATTGTTGATACAGACATAGCTCTCACTTTGGATACACAAGTACCAGATGGCTTAGTACCCCTATTTAGCTTAGTACCCCTCAATGTTCCCTGGGGAACAAAGTCATATGAATTATCCAAGTCCACAAAACACACTTGGACTGCATTGTCAAACTCCTATGATCTACTCAGCAACCCAGCAAAGTAAAGAGCTAGTGCGTAATTGCATGTCTAAACAGAATCTGCTTTGCTCCAGATTGAGGTTCGACAATCAAAGTCTACTTTCTTGACCCCTGGATGAAACTTTTCCAGTAAGGCTGATACAGTCAATCAGCCTGCTCACTGACTATATCAGCTTCCCAGGGGGGCACTGTCAGAATCCCTTGCAGACCACAGTTATAGTCACTGGCCTCCATGCAACACTAAAGAGGCATTACAAGCCAGACTCCAGTGAACTCAGACCAGCTTGGAAACAATGGAGAAACTTTTTTAGTGAGAGCTGTTTTGGGTAACTTCCAAAAGAAATTGGTGTGTTGAGCCTTTGGTTGTTGCCTTATAACTGACTGCAGGGGACTCAGTGGTTTCCTTTAGCTGAGTCTCCTGCTGGTCTGTCACAAAAAATAAGATCTCATAACAGAAGCAGCAGGATTTACTGACTTGGGAATCATTGTGTTAGATGCAGATGGGGATGATATTATTAAAAAATACAACTTTTTTAGTGGGGTATTTGGTGTGGCTACCAATACTAAAACTGAAATATGACCACCCAGCTGCATGTCAATAACCCTGTGAACAAAACCCTTTCAGGTCAGAGCCAAACAGGGACGTAAAACAAATAACATACACACTCGCCACAAAATCCTATCAACCTAATGAGCATGGACAGTGGGAGGAAACAGGAGTACCTGGAGAGAACCCACGCAGACACAGGGAGAACATGCAAGCGCCACAAAGAAAGGCCTCAGTCAGTTGATTTGAACCCACCACCTTCTCGCTGTGAGACATCAGTGCTGACCACCACACCACTGTGCCACCATCTTCTCATTTTAAGAGCTGGTAATGCTCATACCATGTGAAGGAAAGTAATATTCTTTGTCTTTTTGATGTTGATTGAAGTTTCCCCACTTCAAGGTATTCATGTAAATGTTTTTTGAAAGATTATCATCTTGGTTCTGACTTGAAACATCACTGATCCTATCACCCACATAGTGGTGGTGCTGTTGAAAGAGAGATCAATTTTGGCAAACTGACTGAAAATATATAGTTAGCAGTGTGACAAGCTCTCATGAAGTGACAGCTCCTCATTTCAGCATTTCCCTTTTTGCTAATGTTCTAAGGATGTCCGCAAAATTAGCACAATGCATTTTTTCATAGTGAAGTCATGATAATCTATCTTGAATTCTTATGAGCTATTATGTTTAATGCAATGTTCGTTATGTCAAATATACGTGTAGGTTTTTTCAATAAATCTCCACTCATCTTGCATACACATCTAGCTTGGATGTCAGTACATATCCACTGGGGAGATTTTAGGCCTGCAGTGACCTTGACAGTAAAGGCATCATTGTTGTTCTTCTCTCATTGCTACACATTTTTGCTGCTGCCTTCTTAAATATAGCTGAGCTCAAGTGATTAATTCTGCATCCAGAACAACACCAGTCTCCACATTATTACCACTCTTCCCTCTTCCACAGCATGCCTCTAACTAAACCTCAGTATTGCTGACTGAAATCATTGTGGAGCTCTCTGATTCAAATGCACAGGGTGGCAGTTTAGATCTGTGTCCATCTTTCTTATCCTTTGCCTGTCTGTCTAGAAACACACAGAACATACTTTTTCTGTTTCTGGCAACCCAGTTCCATTTTGCACCTGTCTCCTCCGTGGATGATGCCAATTTTCCTCCAAAGCTTATGGCAGTATTGTTTTATGTGTTCTTTCACAAGCTCCTCCACCATAATAAAAAATAAAAACCCCTATGACATTAACCCACATAATATGAAGTGGTCACGTTTTCTGCAATGTAAAGCTGCAGCTGACAGATGAGATAATGAGAGTTGTGGCACACCTCTGCCCCCCTGCAGGGCTGTGTCTCACTACAGTGACATCCAGAATGTAAAGTGGTGAAATGGCATGCATGTAAACCTCAACTCACTGATTTTATTTAATTATCACACGCCTTTTTGAATCTCTGCGTGGGTGAAATCACTAAGGTGTCCTGCGTGTGTCATGGTTTTTGTCAGCCACCTGGTGTTTTATTTCCTCTCTGCCCATTGGCAGTGTAGTGGAACAGATTGTTGGCTTTCCGTCCTTTGCATGAATAATGCTGCATTTGCATCATATATCTTTATCAGTATCAGTACAGACTCTGGCTCTGTAAATCTTATGATGGAAGCATAGCTTGGCACGGTACCAGTGGAGGAAGTTTAGGGTACACACATCATGCTCAGAATTACTGATAAACATGGTTAGACGTGCATGTTAGCTAGCCTACACAAGCCTTCTTGCAATTCTGCATTAAAGACGCCCCATTTAATGTTCTTTCAAAAGCTCAACATTCTTTGAGGGTGGTCTAATAATTCTGTACATAGGCATATCTTTCAGAACTATCATAGAGTACTATCATTACAGTGTGATCAGATAGATATCCAATGCATAGAGGAAGTGTTCACATCCTTTATGTAAGTGGCAAAGATGCAACCTATACTGTAAAAGCAGAAGAGTTTAGAGTATTTTGCAATTTCAGTGTGGTAGTTCGGCCTCTACAACTGATATTAAGTTGATGTAACTAAAAATGTATGCAATAATTTTGCTCTAGCCTTGTAAATGAATATAGATAATACAAGAAAATGTCCCCTTATAGTGAGTAGTGTTTGTGGTACTGTGCACTACTTGCTGTCATGAATCAAAGGCATATTTCAGTGTACTCAAATATAAGTCTGTGTGAAAATGTAATCTGTAACATGCAATAAGGGCTCATTTCTGTGGACCACTATACACTTACTAGTTACAACAATTCATATCTTTCTTCAGCTTGAATTAACATAAGCCATTCTCCTGCAGTATGCTGATTCAGTTTGTGTATGTGTGCGTGTTCTTGTACAGCTATGTTTATGAGGACCCATTTCAGTTTTACACCCTCGGAGTGAGGACATCTGTGCAAAGTTAGGACTTTTTGGCCCATCCTCATTTCTGATTGAGGGTTAAGACTTGGTTTTAGGGCAAAGGTTACAATTAGGATTAGTGTAATGGGATAGGGTTAGGCATTTAGTTGAGATGGTTAGAATTTGGGTAAAGGACTAGGGAATGCATTATGTCAATGAATGTCCTTACAAAGAAAGAAGCCATACAAACCTTTGTTAAAGCAGTCTTCATAATCATAACATCCTGTTTATAGATTGATTCCAATAAAGATTTGGACAGGAAGGAAGGGTTGTTGCCACTATACCCAACATGTTGTGTTTGTCACATTAATACAGCTCTACTGTCTATATCTCATTTCATTTTAGAGTACTGAGTGACCCCTGTTTTTCATCCATTCATCAGGGAACCAGTTCCATTTAAAAACCATCCAGACGTTTTTTTAGTGGGCAAGGCTTAACTGGAAGCAAAACAAAAAATTAACTGAAATTGAGATAAACTTATAAAAAGCCCTGCAGGCAGTACTTGAGCAACATAACTTATAGTAACACTTGTTACTATACCAGTATTGAAACAATGTAATAGTTACTTGTGTTTGCAGTCATATTGACAGATTCCTCACTATTTCGTCTCACATTTCCAAGTTAGGATCATTTTAACTGTAGTCATATGTACTGCCATTTTGAGTTGAGGGCACTACTTTTTTAAAATGGTTTCTACTTAGATTTATCATCTTGACTACTAATGGCAAGTTTTAAAGTTTACCTAAACTTCAGACGGATTCAACTCACATCTTGTTTGTTTATAATTTTTACATTTATTTAACATACTGACAAATACAGCATCTAAACCATCAACCTGTCTTCTAGATCCAACCCCAACTAAAGGAGGGTTTTCCATTAATTAACAGCAGATAATTGTATCTTTATTAACAGGATATGTGCCTCAGTCTTTTAAGGTTGCTGTAATTAAACCCCTACTTAAGAAATCCACTCTAGATCCAGATGTTTTAGCCAACTATAGACCAATTTCCAACCTTTCTTTTATTTCTAAAATTCTAGAAAGGGTTAATCTGTTGTGTGACCAAAAAAGAAGGATTAGTTTGAAGAGTTTCAGTCAGGAGTTCATAGTCCAGAAACAGCTCTGGTTAAAGTTACCAACAATCTCCTCATGGCATATATACTTGTTCTGCTAGATCTTAGTGCTGCATTTGACACTATCGATCACACTATTTTACTACAGAGACTTGAAAGTGAGATCAAGATTAAAGGAACTGCATTAGACTGGTTTGAATCCTATCTGTCAGACAGATTCCAGTTTATCCATGTCAACAATGACTCTTCTATTTATGCAAAAGTCAATTAGTGTTCCTCAGGATTCTGTGCTAGGACCAATACTCTTCACATTATACATGTTTCTCTCGCAATATCATTAGAAAACATGGAATAAACTTCCATTGCTATGCAGACGATACCCAGCTATATTTATCAATGGAACCAGATGAAACAAATCAGCTGGTTAAACTCCAAGCATGCCTTAAAGACATAAAGGCTCTGATGACCTATAATTTTTTACTCTTAAATTCAGACAAAACAGAAGTTATTGTACATTATTCCTTCGTCTATCGCAGGGGTTACGTTCTAGACTCCCCCCGCGAAAAGAGAATCCACAGAGTAGCGACCACATATTTATTTATTATTTATACAGTTTTTTATATGTAATTATTTTATTAATTATACTGTTGTATATGTATTTTAAACCTTTATGAACCCTTCCCACACTCTTATTAACCGTTTCCATACTCTTATAAACACTTACTATGCTCTTGTAAGACATTATTTAATGACAGTTCAGTTGTGTAATTTACAGATAATTGGTTAATATATTTTGTTATATTTAGTGCTCATGCATTATGTACACGTATGTGGCTAAAGTTCAGAGAAGAAGAGNAGGAGAAGAGGGCTTTTTGTGGGGTTTTGGGCTTGGTTGTTTTGGTTTTGGATGAAAACGGTCGGCACTAAAAAAGTTATGAGAAAGAGCTCCTGTGTCTGTTTTTCCTTAAGAGTACACGCTATACCCACAACGCTTACACTCTTAAAACACTTTCTACACTCTTAAACATACTGTGGCGTCTGACCGGACGTTAAAAGGATGACAGGGAGTATCGCAAGCCTTAATTTTTATTACATGAACCGTAATAGTTACTGTCAGCCGTAACTATGCCAAAACAACAACAATGACAGTTAACTTATCTGACAGTTCTCCGTTCTTCCTCTGCTCCTCACTCATACCACCTAAACACCAGCTAAACACCAGTGACTGTATATAGCTAAACAAACACGCAGGACTCTCTCTTCCTCACAACGTGAAATGGACAAGGCGAGATGCTGAACGCTTGGTGTATGTGCAGGATGATGCAATTTTACTGCCCTATTTTCCTGCGATATAGCGAAATTTATGCGATACAAAATTAGATATGTAATTAGATAAACCCGCGAAGTAGCTAGTCTGCGAAAAGTAAACAGCGAAGTGGCAAGGGACTACTGTATTTGGCCCTAAACATCTAAGCGATTCATTCTAATCACCTGGTTTCTTTGGATGGCTTTACCTTGGCCTCCAGTGAGAAAACCTGTGAAAAAACTTGGTGTTATATTATGAGGATATGTCCTTTAATTCGCACATAAAGCAAGTAACCAGGACTGCCTTCTTTCACTTGCGTACTATCGTCAAAATTAGGAACTTCCTGTCTCAGAGTGATGCTGAAAAACTAGTTCATGCATTTGTGTCTTCATTACTCACTGGCTGTCCAAATAGCTCTTCAAAAAACCTTGAATCGATTCAAAATGCCGCAGCAAGAGCATTGACAGGAATTAGCGAGAGAGATCATATTACTCCAGTTTTAGCTTCTCTTCATGGGCTCCCTTTAAAGTCTAGAATAGGATTCCTCCTCCTTACATACAAGGCCCTTAAAGGCCTAGCTCCATTGTATCTGAAAGACCTCATTGTAAAGCGTCTTGTGACAATTTGTATTGTTATTGACGCTATAAAAATACAAGTGACTTCAACCAAACTAAACTTATTGCCGTTTATAGTGGAGGACATTAAAATTTGGTCAACCGGCTTCTGAAATCCAGGCTTCTAAAAACTTGCTCTCAAAGAGCAGAGAAATATTCACATAACTTAATGGGGCTGTAATGTTTTACAGTGAATGCATGTATATATACATACACATTACTACATTTCATATTTTTATGTTTAACCTCTTTATACTTTGCATTTAAACTGTACTGATTGGTGACTTTTTCTGTCTCTGTTTACTAATTTTGTTTTATGGCATTTTATGCATTCTGAATTCCTGCCAGGACTCATTTAGGAATTTCACTTAATGTCACCCAGTTTATTTAATTACAAAAAAATCCTACACTACTAGTCATGCAATTCTGTGCTATTATTGTATAGCATGTTAACTGCAGTGTCCAGGTTTTGTAAAGCATCTTGAGACAATTTGTATTGTTACTGAAGCTATATAAATAAAATTGAATTGAAATGAATTGTATTTATTAGCCAAAATTAGACAAGATGTGTATAGTCCAGAGTTCCAGTCAACTATTTTGTAATGATAATAAAAAGGATTATGTGGAAGTATCTACGCCGTACCTATCAGCCATGACAGTATGACCACCCATGAAAACAGACCTGGTCCGCTGAGGCAAGGACTCCACCAGACCTCTGAAGGGAAGCTCTGGTATCAGGCACAAATGTATTAGCAGCAGATCATTTAAGTCCTGCAAGTTGTGAGATGGGGGCACCCAGAAGAGCGCAGTTTTAGAGATGCTCTGATTCAGTCGTCCAGCCATGATTTTAGTCTCGTCAAATCCTTCCAGTTGCCCATTTTTCCTGATTCTAACACGTCAACTTTCTGGACGAAATGTTCATTTGCTGCCTAATATCCCCAACCCAATGACAGGTGCCATGATAACACTCAGTGTTATTCACTTCCTGTCAGTGGTCATAAGGTTATGCCTTATGCGTGTATAATGATGAAAACTGACTTGTTTAATTTAGGACTAAATCTACATCTAAAACACCAGTAAAATGAAAGCTTAATGAACTGTCATTAAGAACACATGATATCTGTGCTAATGTCCCATGATATGCCTTTGAGAACAGTTTGGTGCTGATGATGGGTGTTAGCAGGGAGACAAGTTTGGCTGGCAGTTAGGGCTGGCACATTTCATACTCACTGCCTCATAAAGACTGTTAGCTCAGCATTGCTCTGACAATGGGATTCCTCTGTCTTTTTGACAGCTGCAATATGAACATTTGTCACAAAACTAAATCTGTAGTATTGCAGTCAGCGTGTACTGCAGCAGGATTTTCTGCTGCCCAGAACTGCTCTTGTACTGTATTATGTATTGATGATTTTTTCACAGCCTGTTCAGATATAGAATTAATTTGCCCCTAAATCCAAGCTGCAGTTTGTTTTAGATTAAGACCAGAAGCACAGTTTTGTAATTTGCAGAGGTCGTGCTACTTACTAGCACCATTACTCTGCAGTATTTAGTGGATAAACATGGCAATAATAGAGAGAGGAAGTAATCTTGCTGTGGCTTGACTGAAAAAAGGCAAGTGAGAAGGTCTGGCTTTGTGCTGCAATGGGATTTTTGAACAGAATCACGGCCAAGCTTTCTCTTATCCATGCCATGTGGGGAAGATGCCCCACTCACAGCATTACAGAGTAATTCAGTTTGTTCAAAGTCATTCAGTTCATTAGACCAGATCATGTGTCAGCTCATGTCAAAATTCTGATCTGTCTGATTTAAAGAGCTGTGGCTGTCCCAAAATTGCCTCTGTGCCCCAGAATTGCAGTGCCAACATTTGGCCAATAGCACATATGTTTCTTTTGAAGTATTTTCACATTATTCCCAGTTATTGAGCCAAACTTAGTTTTCCTAGTTCCATCATGCTCAAAGCAGGCTGAGCTGCAGCAGCAAATAATGAATAAGAGGACCTCAAACATGCTGCAGTAACTCTGATTCATAAGAAACCTGGTTCAGACCCCAGCAATTTCAAAAACCTCCGGCCTATTTCCAACTTGCCATTCCTCTCTAAAATCCTGGAAAAAAATGTTGCATCCTGACTTTACTCTTATCTCTCCAACAATAACTATATGAACAGTTCTAGTCCGGTTTCTGTCCCCATCACAGCACTGAAACAGCTTTAGTTAAAATAACCAACGACCTCCTCCTGGCAGCAGACTCTGGACTCTTATCTATTCTCATGCTCCTTGACCAGACCGCAGCTTTTGGTACTATCTCCCACTCCATCCTTCTCCATACACTGGCATCCATTGGATTATTTGGCACACCTGTGGACTGGTTCCGCTTGTACAGTTGAAACCAGATGTTTACATACACTGTGTTAAAAGACACATAAACATTTTTTCCTCACTGTCTGAAGTTAAATCAGACTAAACCTCTCCTTTTTTTAGGTCAGTTAGGATTACTAAAATTATTTCTATTCGCTAAATGCCACAGTAATGAGAGAGAGAATTTCTTAGAGAATTTTTTATTACTTTCTTCAGAGTTTACATACACAAAGATTACTATGTCTTTAAACAATGAAGGAAAGCCCTGATGATGATGTCATGGCTTTGGAAGCTTCTGATAGGTCAACAGACAACATTTGAGTTAATTGGAGGCACACCTGTGGATGTATTTTAAGGCTAAACCTCGGGAACACCATGGATTACGACACCATGGGAATGTCCAGCCATCATACAGCTCAGAAAGGAGACGGGTTCTATGTCCATGAGATGTGTTTTGGTCTGAAACGTGCGAATCAACCCCAGAACAAAAGCTAAAGACCTTGTCATGATGATGGCTGAAGCTGGTAAGAGAGTGTCATTCTCCACAGTGAAACGAGTCCTGTACCTACATGGACTGAAAGGCCACTCAGTGAGGAAGAAGCCATTACTCCAAAAGTAACATAAAAAAAGCCAGATTACAGTTTGCAAATGCACACAGGGACAAAGACCTTCATTTTTGGAGACATGTCCTGTGATCTGATGAAACTAAAGTGGAACTGGTTGGCCATAATGACCATCGTTACATTTGGAGGAAAAAGGGGGAAGCTTGTAAGCCTGAGAACACCATCCCAACTGTGAAGTACAGGGGTGGTAGCATCATGTTGTGGGGCTGTTTTGCCGCAGGAGGAACTGGTGCACTTCATAAAACAGACGGCATCATGAGGATAGAACATTATGTGGAAATATTGAAGCAACATCTCAAGACATCAGCCAGGAAGTTAAAGCTTGGGCGCAAATGGGTCCTCCAAATGGACATAGTTACAAAGTGGCATATGTCCCCCTTGGTCACATATTCCATAAATACAGTATTCACTTTGATTGCTATGCAGACGACATCCAGGTCTACCTTTCCTCCGCCCTTTCACCCAACATCCGACACACTGACTATTTTTAAATCACATCTCAAAACCCACCTGTTCCTTCAAGCCTACCCACCCTGACTGCCACTCTCTCCAGATTTTTTATACTTTTTTAACCAAATCTTTTATCTTTTTATCTTATATTTTCAGTGTCTTATACTTGTAGTTTCTCACTGCTTGCGACCTCTGTTATGTATTTTAAACCCCGTCTTACTTTGTATGGTGTCTCTCATTAATAACTACAAAGAAACACGGCACATGTAAATTCTCACAAACTGAGTGACTGTGCAACAGGGAAACTAGTAAGAGAGGCCTCCTATTGATTCATACATATATATATATACACATATATAGTTAGTGCAGCATTCACACCCACTAGCAGATCTTCTGAAGGTACTTTACAAGTCAGCTTCGGTATTCCCTTCTGGTATTCCCTTGTACCTTGGTATCCCACAGGCTAACCGAAACCATGGGGAGGCCGCAAGGAAGTCAACCACAACCAAATACCTCCAGAGAGTAAGGCAGGTCCTGAAAAGTCAGCTGAATGGCAGGGACAAGATCCAAGCCATCAACATGTACGCAATACCGGTCATCAGAGGATCATAAGCTGGCCAAAGGAGGAGATAGAAGCCACAGACATCAAGACAAGAAAGCTCCTCACCATGCACGGAGGGTTTCACCCCAAATCCAGCACCCTGAGACTGTACACTAAGCGGAAAGAGGGAGGCCGAGGACTAGTGAGCATCATCCAGGATGAAACATCAAAAATCCAAGAGTACATCAGAAAAAACAGAAACCTGATAAGAGTGCAGAGGAAGAGGAGCAGACAACCTGGAGGGACAAGCCCCTACATGGCATGTACCACCGCCAAACTGAAGAAGTGGCTGATATCGAGAAGACCTACCAATGGCTAGAAAAGGCTGGACTCAGAGACAGCACAGAGGCACTGATCATGGCAGCACAAGAACCATAGAGGAAGAGAAGAGAAGACCCATAGAGGCCAAGATCTACGAGAGTAGATCAGATTCAAGGTGCAGACTATGCAAAGATGCCCCTGAGACAGTCCAGCACATAATAGCAGGGTGTAAGATGCAAGCCACGTCAGCGTACATGGAGAGACACAACCAAGTGGCTGGAATAGTGTACAGGAACATCTGTACCCAGTATGGAATAGAAGTACCCAAATCCCAATGGGCCGCACCA
>JASGAT010347908.1:0-30228 GCA_030220025.1 Chelon auratus
AGAACAGCACAAGGTGTTGACCTGGCCTCCAAATTCACTAGATCCCAAACTGATCCAAGTATCTGTGGGATGATCCACAGAAGCCCCTCCCCTCAACCCATAGGACCCAAAGGTCCCCACTAATAACATTCTGTTGCCAGACACCACAGGACACCCTCAGAAGGTCCATGTCCATTCTCTGATTAGTCACAACTGTTTTGGAGGCACAAGGGAGACCTACACAATATTAGGAACATGGTCATAATGTTATGTCTGATCGATGTATAGTAATTCAAAAATAAAATTGTCTCTTTCCAGCTACTTAGGTCGTTGGTTGCACAAAACAATCTGAAGACGTCACTCTGAGCTCTTGGAAATTCAGATGGACTTGTTCAGTATTGTCTGGGATTAGCAACAATACCAGTAAACAGTGTTGTCTAAATGATTAACTTGTAAATACAAAATCTGAACGAATCCATGGACAATAAAATATGCACTAAGGCGGCTATGTAACAGCTGGTGTAAATAACAAAGTAAACTTATGTCTATAGGAACACTGAAATACATGACAAAATTGTTTCAGATACAACCCTGATTCCCTGTTTGAGATACAAACACTGGATTAGAATGGAAACTTTTAGTGAATTAATGGAATTAAATTTCATGAAAAGCAAAAAAAAAAATAGTTTCCGATGTTCTTAAAGTCAAACTTCTGTTAATTTTTTTTAAAACATCTGTAATTCCCAAATTGTCTTAATAACTTCCCGAAGAAATGTCATTTACTCCTTATCTTATGGACAACTGACAGTGTACATACAGTATATAACACGGAGTAAATATAGAATATAGAAATAAAACTGAAGAAAGTGTCAAATATAATCCTGGAAAAAAATACAAACAGAAATAACAGTTTAAAGTACATTTTCTCTTTTAATTTGCAGCAAGAACTGTTGCATGTCATCTTTCGTCTGTATAGTCACAATAATGCGATGAGGCAAAATGACTGTGCCAAACACGGCGTATGTATGAATGAATATAAAAAACGTAAACAGATACATAAGGTTTACATACTGAGAAAAGATGTACCAATCACAGGCTACAATGGACACAGTTAAAAAAAAAAAATCTTTATAATTAAGAACCTCATGTTAGGAATACTTCCGTCTATTCCACGTGGAATAAAATACAGAATTTAAAACAAATTAAAAACAACATCAGAATTTGAACCTGCATTAAGTGCATTGTGTGTATAATATCGTTTTGCAACAGATCAAACATTAAACAAGTGATAGGCTTACAGTTCTTCAGAAATCCATTTTGTGATTGGCAATTTTTCTTTGACGAGTATTTAAAAATGCGACACTAAACATTCAAGTTGGCATCAAACCTTCAGTATTTGCTTGTTTTGAATGCTCAGACCAGCCACTGTTGTTGACACTAGGACTTTAACATGTAAAATAGAATATATTAGTACTTAGAACACTTTCACGGTTTATTTTCACAGGCCTACATTTCCTTTCATTCTCCCAGCTTCTTGATAAAAATCCCCAGTATACACTATGGCACAGATACATTAATATTTACAGATATAATATTTTTTTGTTTTTTTTGGTGTCAGACAAAATGAGCCTCCCTGTGTTCAAGCCCCTGCAGCTGCCGAGGTCTCAGTCTTTGGTAGACGGGTTTAGTCTCGCTGGGGCTGAGGTCGTCGGGGCTGCTGGGGGCTGGAGACTGCGGGGGTGAGAGGGTAGAGGAGGTCGAGACCCCGGGGTCAATAGCACTGTCAGTGGAGTCCTGTGTCTGGAGCTTTGTCTGCTTGGGGCTTGTAAGAGGACTGGAAGAAGAGGCTACTTGAGGAGGGCTGGTGGGGGCGAATGATGAGGTGGTGGTGGTGGTGGTGGTGGGGGCGAGGGATGAGGTGGTGGTGGTGGTGGTGGTGACGGTGGTTACAGTGGTAGTCCAGTTTGGAAGTGTCCTAGCTCGGCTGTTGACAGAAACAGGGGGCTTGTAGAAAGTTCCGGGAGGAGGCTGCAGAGTCCTCGGTGCCCTGAGAGTTAGTGGAAGCTTTGGGGAGCTGCTGGACTCGATGACTGAATTTTCAGAGTCATTATCTCTTTTAGAAGTCCGGGCAGGCTTGACCGACATTGTGTATGGGCTGTTGGAGAATACGGTGCTTATAGTACTTGCGGTAGAGACCACAGACGCAGACACAGTCGGCCCAACAGTGATAGGCATCGTTGCCTTCACAGGCGTAACTCCAGAACTGGCAGATGGCAGGTTGGCCACTATCATAGCAGTCCTGGGTGTAACATCATAGTGCTTGTATTTCCTGTCCCACGTTCTCCTCTGCATAGTCTGTGTGTCAATAAAGGGAGTGATGTAGTAGGTGCTAACCCTGGATGAGCGAGTTTTCTCCGGCTCTGGCATCTCCTGTATGGTTTCAGTGACGGCGTCCCGCCCAGCAGAGCTTCCATCGGCACTATCGGCGTTGTTTCGAGTGTTCCTTTCCAGCATCTGAGCAGGGTTAGGCAGGCGTTCCAGCGGCATGCTGATCGGTCGAGACACATGTCTGGTACGCTGGGCGCGGAGCTGGACCTTCGGCGGCCCTGTGGTGGGGGCGGGGGCGGGGGCGACGGTGGTGCTGGGACGGCCGAACACTAAGGTTGACCGCTGGACTTCTGCTTCACTAGGAGCCTGGATCCCGTTGAGTCTGTCCAGCGCCGAGACCTCTGCTCTGTTTCTTCCTGGCTGGGCCTCGTGCACCTCATCCAGGATGCGTGAGGACGGGATGACTGATGAGTATCTTTTGTACACTTTGGCACTCTGGAGGGACATAATGGATAATCAGGTTACAATCGCAGCAATGACCAAACGAAGCTGTATCCACAAAAAACCCAGACAGAGCTGGCTAGAGGAGGAGAACAGGAAACATCTTGTTGAAACAACTTGAGTGTGTTTGTCCACTATTCACATGGCTCCACCCCTGCAAGTCCAGTAGTCATACGGTATGCATTAATATGTTATCTTTATGTGGTCACATGCTGGTAGAGTTACATAACAAGTTAAACCAGATTAAATAAAATATGTCTTTTTGGCACTGGTTTGTTGAGAGTTCTTGAATTGCTGCTGTCATTATTTGTCCACTATTTGTAACTGTCAGGCTGTATTTTTTTTCACTTGGCTGCTCATATTCACTTATACAACATTTAATGCCCCCTACCTCTTTGATATCCACCAGGGAGGTAGAGTGTCTGCTAAGCTGCTGCACCTTCTCTTGTGGGTTGAGTTTGGGGGACGCCTGGCTAGCGGTGGCGATGTTGGAGCCGGGCAGAAGGGATCCGTCAAACACCGCCTTGAAGTGTCGCACCAGCTGCTCCACCATGAGCGCCTGGTAGGGGTAGTCCACCAAGGAGGACAGGGACACCTCCGCGTCTGTATGCCGAGGCTTCACCAGAGTGGGGCCGAAGATAATGCCGAGGTTGCTCGCAGTCATCTTGTTCTCCTCCGCCTGTTCAGTGACTCTGTGGGTGTAAAGAGTAATGATTTAGTTTGCAAATTCTTTTACAGGCACTTTTGTATTACATTTTTACTACAGAAATAATCTAAACTTGGTACAGGAAGCGACAAACGATCAAAACACTTTTTAGTTATGCAATGGTCTAAAAGTTGACTAAATGCTTCTATTCACCAAGATAGAAAATCATGAAATGATGTAACACATACTATTCATTTTAAAACTACTGGTGCTGGTTAATGAAGACTATAAACGGGCCTTTGTGTTTTCACGTACTGCGTGTTCCTCTGTGTTATGGGGAAGTGTCAGTTTCCTTATGTGTGCTAAGAGGAAGTTTTAAGTGTATTTGTGAAGCGTGCAGCAGTTACATAATCACTTACAATAAAAAGACTGGATTTCAGTTTACAGCCGTTACCTGTTTAGATGTGCTATAAGGTAGCGCAGAGTCCTGTAGTTGGCCGCCGGCAGCTGGAGGAGAAGGTCTCTAATTTTGAAAATGACTCTGTTCAGTTGAACGCTTGGCCCAGCTTTCTCCCCTGTCTGAGTGCTCCGAGCTTTATCAGCCTCCTCCACTATCACCCTCTGGCACTCTTTGGCCAAGCCGATGAAGTCGTTGTAGAATCGATACTGGATCAGTGGCTCTGGTAACTGTTTGAGTCGAACAGTGAGAGAACATGTTTTAGGTTCTTACAAGTGGAAAATGTCGGATAAGTAGTAGTATACACCTTAGACGTAGACTTTATTCATCCAAAAGGGAAACCGCTTGGTCACAGTAGCTCAGTTGCACATAAAAAAACACTCTTGAGAACCACAAGTAAAACTAAAACTAAATTAAAAATCGAGTAAAATAATATGAATACCTTTTCACGTTTACTAAATGAATATAGTAAAACCTTAAAGATCCAACAACTTCTAATAGGCGGTTTATGCTTGTGTGTTAAGTTGATGCAGAGGCTATGGCGACAATGCAGACACCTAGGCAGAGCCTTTGCAGTGCCTAGCGGCGTAACTGACATGCACCTCCCAAGAAATGTAACTACACGGTGACGCAGCGTGCGAGAGCTGTGATTGGTCTGCTTGGCAGTAGCGTGTTTCTGCTTTAGTATTTCCGGCTGCTTCTACATCACTACAATTTTGGAATTGATTGTTTTGGATTGATACAGAATCGGTAAGGTTAACTGAGGAGGTTAGGAGATACAGACATTTGTATGACTCGTGTTCGGTGAAATTTTGGGGAAATCCGGCCAAAATTTTGTGGGAAGTTTCAGTCGCCATAGTTGAAAGTGAAGCAGGAAGTGGATAGTGAAGCAGAAAGTAGAAACCAAAATTAACCCAACTGGCAAAAAAGACACAGCAGCGACTAGAGTTTGGGTGGCGTTTTTACAGAGCGAGCCAGATTGACGAGCACACAAGTATAAATGGCTTGCACCGGAGTTGGCTGCGTGCGTAGGTTACGGCGTCTGTGTCTATGTCCCGCAGAGGAATAAACTTTGCTCAAGTGTGCACTATGCATTTAAGTCTCACCTGTCTCAGGTAGAGTTTGAGGACATTGCTGATGTCGTGAGGCGAGAGCTCAGACAGCTCAACCAAGTCCTTCCCATTTTCAAACGCCTGACAGAGCTTCTCCACACGTGATTTGGCACCATTCACACGATAGATGCCCTGTGAATATAAAAAAGAAGGTACATAGATTTTTAATGTGACACGAAATTACAGAATAGATATATAACCCAAACTATAGCATTGTAAGGTAACATAACATATTAAAGTAATCTTTAAACTAAAACTTACCTTTATGTTGAGGGCTCGGCTCTCAATCTCAGAGGTGCACTTCTTGATTATAAATGGGACACCATCCGAGCTGTTTTTTGATGCTTGGGCAAAGTCAATACCAAACAGCTGAAGTCTGCCTTGCAGCTTTTTATGACCACACTGGATAGCAAGCGTCTCCAGACACTTCTTATGGCAGGCCAAGGAGCACTGGCAAAGAGAAGAAGATTTATTAATACTTCAAAGGCACAGATCCTTTAATACTTGTATTTAATCCTTTAATAACATGACTATTTCTATAGCATACTCTGTGTAATGTACCTCTTCACACTCGGCGCCGTGGAAAACCACCAGACTGTCACACTCTCTGCACTTAGACGGGGCTCGTAGTTTTCTTAGCTTGTGGGTTTGAGCGGCTTTGGACATCTGAGCATTTCGGAAGGGACCGGGTGAACTGGCCGTCTCTGTCACCATCTCTGCCAGACCTGAAAATCAGAGCAGCTGATGAGAAGAGCGCCTAGCATGCTGCTGAGTAATTATCACAGGGAGGCTGACAATAGTTTAAAGCAGCCGGAATCTAACCTCACCACACTTTGCAAAATAGTAGCTTGAAGTAGCTTTCCTTTCCTTTTACACTAATAAACAAAATTCAGAAAGTTGAAAAAGTTACAAACTAAAACATCAAATGAACTTGCAGCACTTGGGTTTAAAAAACAGAGAGGGCTGACTTCCTGATCATGCATTTTAGCACACAATTAGGTCATATAGAAAAGCTGTTTGGCAGCTTCAGCTCACAATGAGAAAACAAACACACCGACTGGGAGAGGTCAACACAGATACAGGAAGTGTAAGCTGAGACCGTACGCCAAAACTAACATGACCTCGATCTGCATGGCTCCATGGATGTTAAAAAAAAAATTGATGTAAGAAGATTTGGACCAGTACAACAGTGCAGATGTATCCCGCATGACACCGAGCTGTGGGGTGCTCTCTCATGTTATTTCTCCTTCTCTTCCTCAACTTCCCTGTCGCATAAACGGATACACTGACTGGCCATGCTACTTCAGACACCAGTCCAAAATTAGCAAAAGCTACATGAGCAAACATTTGCAAAGCTACATGAGCAAACTGCACTTCAATAATGACAGAATACACATAAGCAGACAGGTCTCACCATTATCTGAGGGTGATGGTGGCTCCCTCTCATCCAAATCATCAGCAGATGACATGGTCCCAGTGGACGGAGTTCTAGGCAGCCGCCGCTTGAAGTCACCTTCACAAATAAGGAAGCCATTAATTTTTATGTACAGGAACAATGTGACTGATTACAGTTTTACCGTGGACTGAAACAAGGTCAATATTAAACAGACAGAAAAGCTGGAATGCTCTACATGCCTACATTTTGTGCTGAAAATGTTATGGCTTTGGACGTTGTGGTAAGTGGAAGTCAGACTCAAAATATTAAGTTTGTTTATGAAAAGAAGCTTTTTTCTGTCGTTATCTGTTCACTGTCTTTGTCATCTCACTTAAGAGACGTTTTTGGGTGTTTTCCCAACATGAGATCATCTGCACAAACGTTTCACATTTGCATTCCTTATGTATTCAACATTTTCATGTGCAAACAGCCTCAAGACTTTTTTTTTTCCTTACAAATCTGCATAATAGTGTAAAATCCTCTTACCTGGACTAGCAGTGGGGGAGTCCATGGATCTTGACTCACTGCTGCCTCCGGCACTCTCCGAGTCACTGCACATCCCGCCCTGGCTTCCCTGACTACTGGAGGTCCAGGGTTTCAGCGGGGCCTGGCTTCTCAGCGCTGCAAACACACACACACACACACACACACACAAAGGCCGCCAGTCACACAGAGTGACCACAGTAATACGGCTAAATAACAGCTTTTTGTTTGAGATATACTTAGCGTTGTTTTTTTTTATTTTGAGACACAAGCAGTCACACTGATATTCCAGACTCATGGTGAGTAAGCCACACACAACAGCAGCTGTTTTGACTTAAGTATTGAGAATATTTCCATGACTCAGAACATGGGGCAAGTCCCTGTGTGAAGATATGGACATGTCTACAAAATCCACAGACTGTTGTAAACTTCCCAACCTCAATGCCAATCATTCAGGGCTTATTTGTAAACCAGTACAAACTCAAGCTGCCATGTAATGTATGTTTAAATACATACCTTGTATGTCTGTGGTGCTGTTGGACCTCCGCTCACTGATCTTTGCAGGCCGTTGGAGGGAACTGTCCAAGTCATCGCCGCTCAACACCTCACCAGAGGTGATTGATGCCTGCGACAGGTTGCCGTGGGAGGAATGAGTGCTGCCCACTGACCTTTTGTTGAACACAAACCTGGAGAAATAAAGTCGACATTTAAGGTTTGGCGTGATGGATTTAAGGGTAAGAAAGTTTTTTATTGTCCCATAGGTCAGCATTATTAAATTACACAGGGAGTATCTGTGGGGGTTTGACAGGACTGTTGATCACCACCAGTGACTCAACAATTACTTAACCAGGAACTGAAATTTCTGGCTTTCATTTTCTGGGACAGAATCTGTCTGCCAGCGCATAGAACTAAGAACATAGCCAGTCTAATAGGTGATTAATGGCAGGACATATTTTATTCATCAGCTTAAACAGTCATCTGCTTTGTATTATTCCTCTTTACAACACAAAAAAATGTGACTACAGCTTGCTTTCTGTTCATTAGAGACCTCTCTGTTAATAAATGTTAATGTTAGTCACACTAATGCTTGTTTCGATTTGTTCAGAGAAATCATTAAGTTTTTTTTTTTTTGTTATATAGTCAAGACTGAAGCCGAAGATGAGGAACAGAAACTGAAATGAGATCCCGCAGCAGACCACTACAACATTTAATTTCCCGTTAAAAATGCCTTCATAATAATGAAAGTACAATCTCGGTGGCACTGGATTTAAATGCCAGCAACAATTTTTAAATCACTGTCAACACCTAATACCAAACAGAGCCACAACATCGTTAACCGTACAATTAACTTAGAAGTAGAGACTGAAGTTATGAGGTATTGCTTATTTTCTTACTGCTAATGAGAGTGTATGTGTGGGAAGCCATTTGACAGAGCTTTGACAACATAAGTAGGGTTTTAGGGACAGCTCCAATGCAGAGCCAAACTCTCACGCTCGCAATCTTCCCTGCTGCATTCAGCCCGCGCCACAGATATTTCCTGAGGAAGGGCAAGAAATTCAACACACGTTCTATCTCTCCTAGATTCTCTCTCTCTCTCTCTCTTTCTCTCTCTCTATTCCTCCCACTCTGACTCACTGTTAACACTTGCTGAAAGAAGAACTGAGCAACTTCAAAATGGGTGGCAACGGCTTCAATATATTTCAAAACACACAGTCGTTTAACACACCACAATCATCTAAAACTACAGCTGCATCAGACCGCCTCAGGTCACTCAGACTCTTTCATATCATTTCATGTGCAATAATCTCTGATGACTAACTTTAAATGATAAACCACCACCAGACAGAAGCGACAAACTGAGGAGCTTTGACTTTGATTATGTTAATTTCCTGTTTTGCATATCAGTATCCTTCCTGGTTGACTATAGATTCAGAAAGCGTTTCCAGAATCGGAGTGTGCATTCATTGCCCATGTTACCTGGAACTGTCAGAGGAGATGGAGTCTGAGTGAAGGCGCTCTTTGGGCAGATGTTTAGGCAGGTTCCGGGCAAATTCAGCATAGCATTCGCCTGGCTCATACAGCTTGGCGCTGTCACTCAGGGCCTGGAAGTGGGCAGGAAGTGACAAGTTCTGCGACTGCTGCATCTGAAACCAGTTCACCGTCACCTAAAAACACAAACGGATTAGTCAATAAAATCAGAGAGTGAGTCACCGACTTGATCTTAATCTCGATTTCAGTATTAAATACTAAAGTGACTGTAAACAGATCAAACAGCACATGAACAGGTACTATGGTTTCTATCCTTCTCATTCAATATTTCAGTCCAAATAAGACAATATCTAAACATTGACTAAAAACCAAGCATTTAGAACAAACTATCAGTATTTGACACAATCCTGACATCACATTTCCATGGACATCATCCTAAAATCTGGTCAATTGTATGGAATTTATTGTCATGTCATTAGTTCATTAATATAATTAGCTCAATCGTAGTCATTTTATATTGATTGTTGGTAATTTTGACAAGAAAAAAATCATTAATATATCACGTTACCATTAATAAACAAATAATATTAAAAAAAATGCATATCCTGTAGTTCAGGATTAGTTAAAGTGATTTGGTTTTTGCTTGTACAGCTACAAATTTGTAAAACTGCATTGGGCAGAGTCCAGGTTCCTCTCTCATTTCATCTCCCTGTGAGTTAGCTGACTAATAAAAGCTTAGACTGGCTCTCACAGCTTTGAGTGTGAGGTCACACTGGAAGATCATCTCCCGGATCTGAGTGAGGATGGTTCTCTTAGCGTTGGCCAGATCCATTTTTCTGACGTCTGTGTCAGCCATACAGGTCTGGTACTGGTCCTGCGCTTCCTCCGCCTGCCCCAAAACAATGGACAGAGAATATTGTAAGGACTTGGAAGAAAGGAATTCACTGTTCACACCAAATTACTGGTGTCACCAAATGAATCTCCTTGTTTCTTTCTTTCCTCCTGCCCACCTTCTGAAGAGCCTCCTCCTCTAGCTTCCTTTTCTTCTCCAGCTGTTTGTTTCCACCAGTAGGCTGCTCCTCCTGGGAGCGGTATGTGGATGATTGGGCTTTCTGGTACTCATCCCTCCTCTGGGTCTTAAGCGTTCGTGCCTTACGCAAGGTAGCGTCTGCCTCTTGCTGCCAAAACCACATAGAAAAGCCACATAGATCATGTGATCAAATTGTGACACCGGTTTTATCGTGAGTATAATCAGACACACCTTTGTAGATGATAAACAAAGCTTGTGACATTTAAGAACAGCCAATGCTGAAAGACTAATAAGTCATGAAAAGAATACTTTTGAGAGAAACTAATCAAGCAGAAAAAAATGATGCAAAAAGCTTCTATGTGGCTGTGGCTGTATGATTCTAACTATGTTGCCTGTAAATAATCTTTGCATATCCGACTCCTGGCCTTCTGACAACATTGCAACTTTTACTGTGGAATGCTGACTGGTCTGTAATACAGAAAGGGAGACTGATAGCATTGCTACTGAGCCAACATCAAGTAACTACAGTGTATCTATACAGGAACTTTTCACATACCATCTTCTTTTGCTCTCTCTGCCACTGCTCCTTGATGTCTTTTCTCAGCTTGTCCAGTTCATTCTTGCGTGCCAGGAGAGGCTGAAGGAAGGTCGACGATTAGACTGAGGTATTTCAACAAAATCTTTTTTTTTTTTTTTTTCATGTTTAATCTCAATAGTCGTCAAGAGTCAAGTTCTTCTTGCCGCGCTTACCTGTATGAATTTATTCGTTTGAAGGGCCACTGCGTCTTGCAAAAGCAGCTGGTTGTACTCAATATCATTCTTGAATGTGGAGATGTAGATATCACTGAATGGCATGTAGTCCTTGGAGAAACAATATAAACAAATTAATGTTCACATACTGTATATGCCTCTGTGTGTATTTTTCTCATAGAAAAACGTGGCAGAAACAGTAAATACCATAATAAAGTAAATATTCTTCAAAAATAGCTCCGTGGTTACCTGTTGACTGGCCAGTGCCTTTGCAGACTCAGCCATTTTGGTATAGCTTTTGGCATACTCAACATCTGGAGGAAAAATAAATGAAATAAATATGTCATTTGACGGTACGAGGGTAGACTCAAAGAAACTCACATTTCATATTCATGAGGTAATACGCCAACTGACTCTGGTCATTACATTGCACAAAAAACAGATTATGAATGCTCAGAATACGTCTAAGTGGAACAGTATGGCAAATGGTTTTAGCATTGATATCAAGCAAAATAAATACATATTGTATGAACACACAGTCAACATGCAGCCCTCTACAGAACTACTGCTTGTTAATATAACCAGCTAAATATAGATAAACTCTTAGACTATACAGACATGATGAAAGAATAGCATATTCACAATAAGGCCTGACAGACAAATTTACTTTACTATAAAGAGTTGCAGTCCTCATTTGAGGCTGACTGAAAAGAATTACTTTCTTTAAGTACATATGGTCAAGACTAATGAAATCATTATGATGGTTTAAGATCTATATGTTCATGCAAAATTTAACCTTGGCTCAGACATATTTTGCACGGGGATTTTTAACAAAAACACCATAAATTAGCAAATAAACATTCTTTCCTATATTTTCTAGTATGATGTCCTAATGTAGCTATCTGCATTAGTCTCACCCATGGCCAGTCGTTTCTCCATCCAGGCCAGGAGGTCTTTGATGTACTTGGACCAAGCCTTAGCATAGAGCAGAGCAGACTCCACCCCACTGTCATTCTTCAGCAGGGTCAAGTCAACTTCTTCTTCCCGTGACAGTGGCACCTCGGAGCCTGTGAAGCCAGCAGAGGAGACACGCATATCACACATGAAGGGTAAGACTAAAATTTCCCTAACGCTTAACTGATTTACTCTATCTCAGCTAGACTATCCCAGCAGACGTGTGTGGGAGGTAAATGAAAACAAGAAAGAAAAAAAAAAAAAAACACACTGGGGTAGTGAGGTCAGTGAAGTTGCCGGTGTAGGAGGACATAAAAGTGCCAGGCATCTTTTAAAATAATCTAGCAGCATTATTTTCTTTTTTACTGGTTACACCGTGCAACCTTCCCTAGCCGCCCGCCAACTGATTCAACACAAACCCCATGTGTTTCCCAACCCACACGGAACTACTCTCCAATAGGCAAAGAATGTCAGATATGTGGAAGGAGCAGGGGAAAACGAGCAAGTAGTATGAAACACGCAGCAGAAATAACAGGGGTGGAAGCAGAGGTTTAAGGCGGGTCTACCTCAGGCATTCAAGAGTCCAAAGCTTAAATCACTCAGCTAACTCAAAAGCTGACACTTCAGGCTGCCCTCAGCTGCAAAGCAACCGTCAAATGCTTTGTAAAGAATACATTAACAGCTATTTTACACATACATAGCTCAGAGATCAATGATGAAATGTGAATAACACTTACCCACGAGATCGCTTTTCTCTGAAACATATCCCTCATGATCCACAGAGAGGTTGTCAAAAGACTGTGAAAAAGACATTTTAGATTATAAGGAGGGAACAGCAGACATACAATCAAAGTCAGACATCAGAAGCAGCCGCATTTTCAACACCCCAATTAAGAGCAGAAAGCAAGACTTTGAGGCTTTTTTAAATGGAGGCGTGGTAAAATTGCTGCTTTAAGTGCACCCTTTTGAAAACCTTGATGCTTCAAAACAAAGGCTAGAATAAAGTAATATCTGGTATGAAAGCGGGGAACAGAAAACTGGTGTCTCACCCTGCTTCTCCCGGTGTGGGGGGTCCCCAACCCTGAGCTGCTGTCCACATCTCCCATAAGGAAGTCAGAAACTCTGAAGGGTAGATACACAAGACAGAGTCCACGTCAAAAGTATAGTTTGATATGTGCAACACTGCAATATTTTCAGTTAAAAAGCGACTCTAAAAATAGTTGCACCGGGCTAGAAAACAAGAAGCAAACCTACTATTTAAAACACATATATAGGACACACATAATAATAGGTTAAACTAGGCCAACAAGCTCCCATCTTGTCAAAATCAGGCCAATTTTTTTTTTTTTTTTGGCTGAAACACAAAAAAGTCATAA
The DNA here is from genome assembly GCA_030220025.1 of Chelon auratus. NCBI lineage: Eukaryota > Metazoa > Chordata > Actinopteri > Mugiliformes > Mugilidae > Chelon > Chelon auratus. The sequence continues at coordinate 13,041 of JASGAT010347908.1, forward strand.
AAATCTAGTGGTGCTGAAAGGGTAAACAAGCATTGTACTCACACATTGCCGAATGTGAATGCCAAAGTGTCAATGGATGCGTGGACGTCGCCAAATATAGCTTTTTTGTTTTCTAGGTTCACTTCCTTGAAGTTAACGCCTGTGGAGAAAGATAAAACTCCTTCAGCCAAAATGAAATGCAACTACAAACCAGCTTTTTCATACTCAGCAAAGGCATCGGTAAAATTCGGCCTGCACGCGACGATGACATCTTAACCACCAAAGTGGAAACCCATGAGCAAGTACGTGACAAATAAATGAAACGGCTAGATTTAATGCAGGTTACTGAGGTTATCCTCTTGCAGCCTCCAAGACCGTATAGATTTTCTAGGAAGTCATTTATTGGCTGTAAAATTTTTGATGTTGTTGCAATTGCTGACATTCTCGTTGACATGCAAAAAGTCAACCCCCCCTCCCCATCTGTTACAAGAGGTCAAGGGTTTTACAGAAAAAGCTTAAAACCACAACTGTTAGAGTGGAAGCGGTCAAAGGAAATGTCACGTACAATACGTCTTCGTACCAATGTCTTCTTGAAGTGGCTTCAAAGATCTTCAAGGTTGAATGTTCAAGATATATTCAGAAACAGTCCCAAATGATCCCTCCTTTGCTCAAATGTCTTATAATCCTCTGGGCCATAATCCATGCTGATCATGCACAGAAAACAAAAATCGATGGCATGCCCTCTTGGCGTTGAAATATAGCGACAGCAAGGCGTCCTGCAATTTTAAAAGGTCTTCCAATCTCGATAAATCTTCGCAAACAAGTGCACAGAGCAGAAAACACTTCCCTCAGCAAGAAGACGTTTGCCGAGAGCAATCAGAGGAACTAAAGACACAGTCAGTGAAATCCGACTAAGCTGAGTACTTCCTGTCTGCCCTGCCACAGGAAACACTCACACAGCACGAGTTCTGTGACATGTAATGCTGTAGTCAACCGTGACAACACTTACCCGCTTTTTGTCAGTCAACTGGCATTGTCAAGCGATAGGGACCTCAACATTTCAGCAACGTGTATGAGTTGCTGGGCAAAAAGTTTCTAGTTTCCAGGCTACTTCATGGCTTTTTATCCTCCGTTTTCTCTTCAGGAGATCCAAGTCAGTGGTGGAAGGGTAATTGTTAATTCCCAGCTTGCGAAGAAACATAAAAAGGTCACGGCATCCTGGGTTCTGGGAGGCAACCCCGCGTTCCAGGGAGACTCTTGAGGACACCAAAAAGTAAGGAGGCGCGGTGCGAGCCTCCCTGTCGTGCACCTCCCTGGCCCTGAATGCTAGCGTACAACTCTGCACCGACTTCTTCCTCAGGACATCCTGTGGGTCTCATAACAATGATTCCAGAGCTCGGGCCCCCCCCCCCCCCTTGTCATGACTGAAATATGGAAACTGCATCATTCAAGTACAGGGCCCATTGTTTTCTCACGGTTGAGTCGTAAACGAGACAATTAGCACATTAAATTCTTTTAATTTCTCTGGCCCGCTTAAACTGTTTTTCTATAATGTTATGGCACTAAAAGACTGAAACCAGATGTGTTCATTTCTATTGCAGTGCAGTTTGAGAGGGAACATGAACACTGTCTCAAAATGTGACCAGAAAAGAAACCTTGTCTGTTTTGAGCCAATGAGACTCTGCGAAAAGATCATATCTTTGATGACACACATGCAGAGGAGGACAGACGGCAACAATAGCCGCCTCTGTCTGGAATCAAACCCTGTGCATTACACGGCTTTGTGGAGCTGAACACGTTTCTGACTTTTTTCACCTTTATCAACACAATGCATACAGTGTCAAGCACAAAAACAATAGTAGGAGAAAATCTTGAGTGCCTAATCTGGCATTTGAAACTGGTTAGACAACAATGTGTTTGGAGAGGGAAGGAGGGGGGAGGATTTTTTTTCCAGTAAATTTTGGCAGCTGTCCAAATGCCCCAGGTGTCGTGACCAAGCTTCAAAGAGGAACACGGGCGAAGAGTCGACACACTCTGAAGACAGTGAGGTGCACAAGGCCTGTTATCATCCAAACCTTTGAGTCTTCATCTCTGATGTCTCACTGATTCATCCTTCTTTCAGTCTCTCCTTTTCAGGCCTCCTCTGGCTCACTGTCTGTGTTAGTATTGCGTTACTGGCCATTAGGGACAGCCCAACCAGGGAGTGAGCTGATGTAAGGCACCCCCTTGTGGACAGGCAAATTCCTGAGTCAACTAGATGTGAAACTACTGCAATAAGTGCGACAAACTTACAGAGCTTTCCTCATAAAAGCAAAGGCACGCTGCACTACAATGTACAGAATCACCATTGTTCTGTCACTGTTAGCATGGATGACTTTGGTTCGGTTTCAAATACGAAACATCCTTTTTCACAAGAAATGCCTTCACACTCACACATTCGCAAACAAAACATTTTGTTAATTGACAATCTTGAGGACAGTTTTTGCATTGGGGATCCATCAACCTTATTTAATCCGTCTCGACACAGATTCCATTTGGTCAGCGTTATATGATAGGTAATATACAGAAAAACATACTTTATAATGACAGCGACAAAGAAACTGGATTTACTGCGGATTTGTTGAAAAATGGTCCATACCAAATACATTTAGGATTTAACTTATAACAGCATCTGCACCAAACTAATCTATTATACTGGATTACTTCATCCCTAATTGTGATATCAAAAAGGCCTTGCAGCACCCACTTAAGCTCTTCAGATTTATTATATGACTATCAAAGGGTTTTATAGGAATATTTGTGTTTAAATGCTGTATGAAAAGGTACAAATCAGCATGAGTCGGTTGCTTTTGTGCCCTTCTTCCATCCCATGACTCATGTCGAAATGTGTTCAACTAAAGTTTTACCTCAACAACGCCAATCATTCCTTTGGCTAATCAGTCTGTCTTTTGTTTCCTTTTTGCATTCTAAACATTGTCAAAGCACCACTCAACAGGCTACAGATTGCAGACGTGCATTCTTGTCTATTGTAAGGCAGCAAGTGAGATGTTGAGATACGACAGGTGACCTGTTAGTAAACCAGACACCTCACTACACGGAAGAGGGTAAAGAAACATCGACAAGCAGACGGCCAAGGGCCCTGAAATACGGAATGTAGATTACAGCTGTAGAGACTCCGCTCTAAAGATTACTGTGTGCAAGTCAGGTGAAGACTTATGCTTTTGCAGTGGTTTCCTTATTTAGCAGATAAGCTTGTGAATACAGAATTTCTTTGTGTGTGTTCATTCAGGAGACAGGAATAAATTTGTTGCTTAAGGAATAAAAACTTCTTACGCTGTTTTAGAAGAATATCGTGAAGCAGAGATCAATGAGATAGTCCAGGAGGGTGTTTCCCACGCTGCTCTAAAAGACTGACGTATGCCCCTATCGTGAACCACTATCTGAGCATCACCTTTGTGCTTTTACGTATTCACCTATATGCCCGTGTGCATCCACGCATGCTAGTGAGCAACTACTGACCTTTGACCTTAGCAATGACCGTGCCGGCTGCTCCTAGGATGTCTGCCGAGTTGAGGGTCGGGTGTTTGCCAATGACAACCTTAAGGACGCGGATTAGCTCTGCCAAACGTCCCTGCACCGTCTCTTGAAGACCTTCCAGATTCTCTGGAAAAGAAGAAGAAGTCCGTTTTGTGGGGTCGCGTAAGCATTAAGACGTTGACAAGAATAACACATTCTTAATTAAATCCTAATCCCAATTACCATGCACCATGTGCAAACACACATTCTCGGTTCAAGTTACCACCTTCGCACTGCAGCATGAGTCACAAGTCAGCCAGTGTCATATCAATTCTTGGCATTCTTTCTGTCGTTGCATTACATTCACATTACATTCACAAATACTTGGTCATTTAGAAACTATGACGTTATTGCTGTTATCTTTTATCCAATCCACACAGTACCCCTCAGGCAAACACATGTTCTGTTGTTATCTGTGTCTACGGTACAGTTGAAAAGTGGAATGGCAGATGGCCTTGCTTTTCTACTTATTGGTACTCAAACCTATTGAGACACAGCCGGAGACGGTTGTGGTCCAGAGACGGTGACAAACTCAGTTGCATGAAATGACTGTGACGCAACTTGCCTTCTGCTTCCTCTAGGCACACAGTGACACGGTGTAAAACGGAAGAGGTGAACTGTAAACACGTTGAACTGTCCCCGTCACTAGTCTAGGTAAGGATGAGGAAATTTCTACGTGCTTTTTGTGCTTTTGTGGTCACAAGTCAAATACAGTCAATCTACATAGTGAGAAAATGTCCTGGTTCAGGAAACCACAGATTTTATCTTTACAAATGCCAATGTGTAAGTCATCCTCTTTTCTGGTAAAGTTAACAGTGACAGCCAGAAATTATATTTGTTACATAGGCTTAATGCTTAATAAAAACAAAAAATCTTTTAAAGTACGTATTTAATTCAAAGGGCTGCCATCGTAAATAGAGATGACAATGAAATTCTGGAGGCGACTGCAGCCACACACACACACACGCTACCAATTAGGCAATCATGTGTTTTCTGCATGAGTTAGCAGACAGTCTGAGCAGCACAAAAAGTTGAGGAAGATCTTAGATCCCTCAAATGCCAGTGAGGTTAAAAGGGATGACAGGAGGAGTAAAAGAATGTACAAAATGCATTAGATTACTGTTCTCTAGCTATTTTTTTTTCAACCATATCATGTTCTATCAGTCCTTCTGCTATGAAAGGCATCTCTTTCCTGTAAAACCAGGCAAAGCAGTGAAAAGCAGCTACTTATTTATTCATGCATTTAACTGGTGGTTTTGTTGGCCACACACTTGTTTTGTCTACATAATCTTTCAAAGCAGCCCTTAAAAGATAGCACGAGAAACAATTAAACTTGCGACACGGTGAAGGTCTGCTAACAACAAAGCAACTACACAAAAGGAAGAACCTGTGTCCTGCGCTGACGCAGCTAATCAGAGGAGACTCCGCAGGTTGGCACCAGACAGTAGGTGAGTTCATGTCTAACTCGCTGTTTTGGAAGAAGCGGGGGCACCGGCTGGAAACAGAAAAGTCATCTGTTTTTCATCAGGTCTGCCCTAACCGAGCAGCAGGGTGAGGCGAGAGACAGAATTTATTGCAAGGTTAAAAGGAATTACAGAGGGAGTGAAAATGAGAGCCTGGGTGTGTGCGTGTGTGTGTGTGTTACGCTTTCTACCCCTCTCTTATTCATACGCCCACTAATTCAACTGGCCGGCGTAAAACATGACAGAGGAGACATAATCCACAACCAGGAGACATAAGCCCTGGCCATCTGTGATACTATTCCACAGATGACGGAAGAATTAGACATTAACAGACGCTAAGCAAGAAAAGAAGTTAACACCATAAACAAGAGGAATAATGGTGTTTCTTCAGTAATGTTTTTTTAAAAAAATACAATCTGACGCATTTAAAATGTCAGGTATGAACACAAATATCTTCAGCTGGTTACTTGTGATCCGATCACTCAGGACGTATTCATATAACCAGGTCTGAACAGGGCCTATGTCCCCAGCTTCCACCCTAGGATTAAAGAAAATGTGTCCTTTACTGCAGGGGGCTCACCTGCTCACTTGCCCCAAGGTGAGAGGTCCCTGACCCTCACCACACACTTTGAAGTCTGCCTCTCTACCAACACAATGAGTCTTAATTAAGCACCCTCCCCTTCCTTTTAACCCTCCTCCTCCTCCTCAGTTGTGGCCATCAAGGCATTAGCGGTTAGCTCACTGGCTTTTGAAGATTTTCTTATCAAAGGCTTTTTAATTAGCATATAAGAGCCAGTCTTAATGAGGCGCACACCTGAGAATTTTCACTTAGCATGACACAAATGGAGCATGACTGAAAGCGCTGCTACGGAATCACAGGAGTAATGTAGCCTGGGATCGCCCATTTCCTTTTCCTCTGAAAAAGAAAGGAATTTAATTAGACTAATCTGTTCTTCAGAGGAGCAAAGTGAGTGCAAATTGGGAGGAAATAACAATAGACGCGATGCTGTGGCAACAAAAAAAAAAGAGGATGTCCCGAGCCAATCTGCTGGACCGGAGCTGGAGCCAAAAAAAGGCATTTTATTCGCCGATTACTGTACCCGCTCACAAAAGCGGCACTGCGCAGTGTTAAAACACGGCGTCATAAGTGTCGCGTACAAATAAACAGCAGCCAGCCATTTCAATTAATGATAAACATACTGACGGCAACCTTCAGCAAACAAAGAGAGTGTCCACGCTAATGAGGGCAGAGCTTCATGCATGCATCTATTTTGCGCCACACATCAGAGACCTGGCAAACTTTGTAGTCAGAATGTGAGAGAAAATACAAAGGATCAATTAAAATAGAAGTAAATAATGACTTTTTAAGATCATCAAAAGGAGAAATAATTCATTACAACTGTGAGAAATAAAAATGTAAACATGGGTGCACAGTTTGTGTGCAATTAGGCTTCTTAGACCTGTGTTAAAAAAAAAAAAATCAATTAAAAAAATTATAAATGGGAATAAAGTTTCAAAACAGGGCCAAATTTGGTGATCACTGGCATTGTTGCTTTTGCGATTTTGTAAGAGTATCTGGGCTGGTAAAACTCAGCGGTGAGTGGTTTTGTCACAACAATGCCATCATAAAGAGGACTGGAAGTTTGCTGGTGATTGTGAGGGCCGTTCCATTGTTTTGGTAGAGATAACAGCGCAGAGGCACAGAGCTGGGCCATACTGTTTAAAGGAAGACCCCCTGCCTACGCCGACGCAGCTCAGACCTGCCCTCGTCTTTCTTTACAGCGGCGCGACGTGCTAGAGCCCCAGCCGCGCTTCACGCTCGGTCCGGATCAAGACCTCCTTCGCTTTTAGGGAAATAACTTTACTATGAAATGGCATTTTCTAAATCAGAGTTTAAACTTGGATGTTGCAGCCAATCCCTGATATGAGTCTGAAAAGCCTGCTTCTAGTCCTTCTAGGGTGAGAAACAAGCCGAAACTTCTCAAATCACTGATCCAGGACAGTTTACTCTTTTGCTGCCAGTCTAGGCTCATTATCTTGCAAACACTCATATCCCATGTCATAATATTGCTAAACACGCCAAACACATACTGTAATTGTAGTTATGCAGGTTTAAGTGGTGACTCAACTTTAATGCAGCACACCAGCTCAAACATTTATCTTTTAAATTAATGTTGCCTCTTAAATTGTTGTGCGGGGGGGGGTTCCATTGTGTCCTACGAAGCTCACTGTGAGTCTGGTGCAGAGAAGGACCAATCTAATCCAGATCTTCAGGTGGTCTGACAGGGGTTACAGCCTCTGCTCCCCCCACTGATAACAACAGGCAATCAACTGGCCCGTCTGGACACGCGATCTGCTCGACATGAAACAAGCCCCGGCAGCTCTAGTGACACAGTGCCGCTTGAGAAACAGCCGCAGGGCTTTGGTGAAAGACGGGGGAGGCCACGTTTGTCCTGCGGCATCCCTCCTCCCCTTTCCTGGAAGGAGGGAGGCTGACACATTTACACCTGTAGCAGTAGACCGTTTTCACGTTTCCTTTCAAATGTGCACCGCATTCCAGTCCGCTGATGCACTATTCCCTGTGGTGACTCAGTCATCACCCCGAATGCTCCCCTAGAAATGGAAACAGCCACTTTCAGCCCCGTCCGTAGATAAACCGAACGAGCTAAACTCAGATTATCCACAAATCTCTTCAATCCCTGACCACAAGGCCAGAAAGCATAAAATACTCACTGTAACAGACTCCGCTTGCATTGCTGAGCTGCCTGGAACCTGATCTGCAACAGGTGGAATTGTTTGGTCAGGATTCCATCCCCAAACACTAATTTCCCCCCCTCTGTCCAAACAAACACAGCATTGCTGGGTGCCTCTCCGTCTTTCCCATGCCTTGTTTGGAGACGAGGCGAGCCCCAGACATCACACAGACAGTAAACAGCAAGCACTCCATAAACAGCTACCTGCTCAGGGGCTATTAGTGAAGGACACCCTGTGAGGTCCGGCCTTCACAGACGGGCTAATTCCTTGACACTTCGTTACGTGTTTTGGGGGGACTTTATAGCAGGTGACACAAGATGGCATTCTTGAATGAACACTCTCTGTGAGGTGTCAGCTGGGGACAAACAGAAAACCATAGACTTTTGTTTAATTTTCTATAAAACTGACCTCAAATGTAATTAGGGTTTCATTAGCAATTATTTTATTAAAGTTTTACTTGGCTAGTTATTCCTGATTAGCCATTATCATACCTAAGAGTTTCATCTCTAAAGAAAGAAAAATAAAGACAGGCTGGTACTGTTTGTGAGTTTTATTGACTACAACATTAGTTTTTGCTACACTATGAATAAAAAATAACAACCTGGCTCACCAAGTAGCATAACAAGCCTTAGCCCCTGCGCCGTTGCAAGCATGCCCTGGAGCTGTAAATTTTAGCCGTTCTAACCCAATCACCAGCAGTAACGTCCCCCCCCCCCACCCCCCTGCTAGCAGGAGTTCCAATGGCAAATCCTCCCCTCGCCATGACCAATGTCCTACACAAACATCCAGAGCCCATAACCATAAATCCCACCCCAGGAAACACACCCCAACCACAGGCTTGCACAAAAACATCCTTCAGCATCACAGGGGAAAGTTACTGCCCAACAAATCTCTCCTTTCTTACTCCTAAGAGCAGCGGGCCATTAAACCATTATGTGCTAGATTTCGGCTTTTCTCTCGATTGAAGACACCACCTGCAAGTGGCCACTTCAGCTTGGCACCGGGGTATTTGAGTGAGAGGAGGGAGATATTTGTGGGATAGATTTTTCACAGTGGTGGTGGCTTTATGGCCAGAAAATAGATCATTAAACCGATTAAAATGTTTAAAACTGGCCTAATTGTACAATCAAATTGCATACACTCACTTGCCAGTTCATTAGGTATGCTAGTGAAAAATAGTGCACTCTAATATAACCTATAGTCTGTAGTCCTGCCCTCAATCTTAGCTTCATGACTGTTATAATGTTCAGTTTACGTTAAAACAGGGTGAGAAAGAGGACAACTCAACTGTATATCCGTACATCATTTTGAAAAACAAGGGACCTAGGTGCTGTTAAGTTGTACTGAATTAAACAAAAAAAGTCTTTCTGTTTCTGTATTTATCTGTGGGTTAATTAAAGGATTATCTTATCTTAAGTTATCCAAGCACACTGCCTAAAATGGGGCTGTCAAAATAACAGGAACACGTGTCGGTATAACACAATTCAATTCAAAAGTACTACAAACCACGGTTGAGCCAACAGCTCTCTGAGTATAGTTTATATCCCTACATAGTTTAAATATATATTTTAATGTATTTTTTTCATGCTTGCCTTTTAAAGTGCCTCGTTTTTTTATTATGTATATTTTAAATCATACTTGTAAGATTTTATACTGTTGGGGATTCGGTTCAATATGACAATAAACTCTTTGAGTCTTGAATATTTTTTCAATAAAAGCTGAATACCATAACCTTCACAAAGCTAAGATTTGGTGCGGACTTTTATTATTATTATTTGAATGCATTTGCTGTTTCCAATTAAGTGGCAAGTGAGTGTAAATGCCAACATCTACTCAAATAAACCGTAAGTACATAAACTCTTGGAATCTTTTTGAATTGACACCACGTACAGTAACCTAAACTTTCCAACTGTCTTGCAACCTCCATACAAACGTTTTTAAGCTGAAAGAACAAGCATTATGGTGAACAACTCCCTGTAAGATAAAAGCAAACTCTCACTCAACATTTTTTTATCATATGTTGCTCCTTCTGATGACAACAAAGTTACAGACTGGCACTGTGAAGCACAACAATGCAGTTTAACTGGAGTACAGCCTGATCTTATCACAGTGTCATGATGACACCAGCAGCCACAAAGAGCCACAGTTTGTATGATGGCAAAATGGTTTCATGAGTCATCTAAATATGCTCTTCCTCATTTAATGACATTTAATGCCTCTGCTTAGATGAGCACTAGAGTGTGTGAAGACCATTTTTTAGTAGCGTAGCTCCAGAGTCTATCTGTGGTCAGACAAACTGTACAATGAACACCATACATTGAGTAAATAAGCTTTTAACCTCGTGCTCTGCAGCTACGCCGAGAGATGTTTGTTCTACCTGAAGTAGAAGTGTGTAATAGCTGCAGTGAAACTCTTCTCCACCTGAGGCTAAATAGCCTAAAATAAGCCAGACTCTACTGAGCACAGAAACCTCTAAGGAAACTGAATTTCAGAAGGTGTCCTGATCTGTTTTTGCAACAGGAGCCATTTCAAGCTGAAACCTCACCCTCTCCAGCCCTACTGTTGGCCTGTACACTATCCATAACTTCCACCGCATATTTCTCAACACACATTCCTAACATATTTTGGCTCGATGAAGGGCAAACCACTGTGCTCCAGTACTTAGAAAATTTCAAAACATTTTGAAGGGAAAAGCAGACTTTGGGTGAGTTGAATTGTTTCTTTCTGATCACCGAAATAAAAGCAAAACAAAGTCACAAGACCTATTAGCATAAGAACTTGAGAACAGAACAGTTTCATTTTTAGTTTTGTCCCGTTATATTCTGTCACTTACACTCACGTGCCAGTTCATTGGGTATACTAGTCAAAATGAATGCATTCTAATGTAATAGTCCAGTACTACATCATAGCTTCATGGTTATGGGATTCAGTATTTGTTGAACATAACTGTGCTGATTTAACAGTGTAACACTTGTAGAGTTGTATTGTTTTGTACCGACACGTATTTCTATGATTTTGACAACCCCATTTTAGATGAATAACAGAAACACTTTGGTGTTTAATAGCACAAGGTACATCATTCAAAATCACCTTTCTGACACTGTTTCAACATAAACTGAACGTTATAATGGACATGAAGGGGGATTTAATGCAGGACTGTGACAGTAGACGCTGCTTTTGGTGTCATTATTGTACCTAATGAACTGTCGAGTGAGTGTATATACTGTATATGTATGTGACTGACATAACTTTATAAATATATGCAGGCATATATGTATTCTATGTCGAGCACAAGCAATTGTTCCTCTTAACTACTTCTTTAAACATTTCCCACTTGTCATAACCTAATTTATTTGAAAACACAGAGTTCTTGTGAATTGTCGTTCCGTTTCTTTATGACCACTAAAATAAAAGCAAAACAAAGCCACTTGATTTATTGCTTAGCATAATAACTTGTGGCAACAGCTACATTTTTTTTTTTGTTTCGTCACATTTAATTCAGCCACACTTGCCAGTTCATTATGTATACTAGTGAAAACTAATGGATCCCAATATAACAGTCCTGCACTTAATCTCACTTTAACAACTGTTTGCTGCCTGTTGAAGTGGCGTAAGAAATGTGGTAATTCAAATGTATGACGTTAAAGCGTATTAAAAGTTATTTAGACTAACCCACTGACTGAATCAAGGTTATCAAAATAATAGAATGTGTCGCTACATAACATCATACAACTCAACAGTACAAATCACAGCCTCCAAAATGAAAACATAGTTGAATCAACAGCTCTCTGAGTTATTTGTAATAAATGCTGAATGCCATAACCTTGCACCATAACCCTGTGTATGTATATTGATTTAACAGCTAAGATATAACAGCATGTTTAGTCTGTGTCAAGCATAGGGATTGTTCCACTTCACCATTCCCTTAAAATAGGTATAATGTTTCTACTTCTTCTATGACAACACAGAGTGGCGTCTTGCGAAGGGCAGATATGACCATGAATTCAAAGTGAATTTAGTTTTCATAGTCAATGTGCCTCACACCTACCACTAGTCTATTGAAGGCACTATAGCTACAAGTGAACATTTGTTCTAAAGGAATGCAGAGTATGCAGGAGAGCGGGGGGATGGGAGGGGGACAGCAGCTCGGCTGTGTGTGGAGGACTCCTTTTTCATGCCGATTAAAACCATTAACTAAGCTGTCTTCTGCAACAGAACACAGACTGTGATGGAAAAATGTGAATGGAGAAATTGCCCCGACCTTTTTAACTGCATGAGTCTTTTTTAACATCGGCCCTGAAGGTCTGAGCAATTACTGCTCTTGCACTATTACTACTAAATGCTTGTAATACTGGCAAATTAAACCTCACTGGGTGTGCTTGAGTTAAAAGCAATAGAAATATTACAACATAAGAGAAGGTCACTTAACAACAACCTCACACACCACACATCGCTGCATGATGTTTAGCTGGCCATTGGCTGCCAGCTAGCCGGCTGCAAGTTGGCCATTTATTCAATAATATTTTGGGCCAAGTAACTCAGATATTGTGGCTTGTAAATCACATTATTTCAACATAATTTTGAGTATGATCCAGATTGGTAACTTGACAGTGTGTTTTGATGGGCCCTGAGAGTGGGTAAAGATAATTTTGGAACAACAGGAGCATGAGGACAGGGGTCACCTACTCAGTCAAAACTCATACAGCCTCACATTCTTTTCTTGGGTTACATTCTTTGACAGCTCAGCTATTGTTAGGCAACAAATCCCCGCAAGCGCAGTGACTGAGGGCACAGTTATGAGAGAAAGTGTAAATCTACACCAAGATATGACCTTGGGGAATCCATAGGTGTGAAGCTGTGGGTGTGAATGTGGTGGGTCTAGTTAACTCAAGCTTACGCTGACCGACGGAGCGCCCCTGTGGGATTCCGTCGACCAAACACGCTGCACGCATGTGTCGCCTCTGGCTAAAAACCGGCGGGGAGCTCTGAGAGGCAAAATAAGCATCTTCCAAGCTAAACTCGCTATAATGTTCTCTCTGCATGAGGAGCTGCGTGAGCCACACTGACTCAAACTTGCTTCTCGGCAAGGGAAATAAAATCCTGCAAGATCTCAACAGGGTGCACGCCTCTCAGCAAAAAAACAACACCGTTATCGGTTTCACACTGCACTCCTGTGACGGACCTTTCCAAATATGAAAAGAATAACACAAGAGCTGTCATGTGCCTCGCTAACCTCCTCATCACCTCCTTCACTACCTAACTACTTAACTGCCTAACTGCTTCAGCCAGACGTGTCCATGTGAGGTTGTTTGTCTTTTCAAGCAAATTTATGCCGTACCATAAATAAAGAACTCATCACTTAAATAGTGGTTTTATGATTTATCTGTGTTTGAATCTAATCTGTTTGATTTCTGTAACCATCTTCAGCAACTTCTTGTTAGCACTTAGCACAAAAAATGACTCACTATTTACTTTTGAGCTGACAGGAAACCACATTATAGTGGCAGCATCTTAGATGTTTTATTCTGCCCCTCTGCTTATGACAGCGTCTCTGAGAAATGCAAAACAAAACTAAAGCAACCACTAATCCAAATGACATTAAGGGGTTATACGGTATGATTTCATCCCACCTGCTGAATAAGGGCTGTTGCTGACGGGGAGGCAAATACCCCAAATGTTTTCGTGATGGTTCAGAGCAACACTCAGCACGACACAAGTTGAGGCTTTCTCGCTGAGGCCACACTCCTCCAGCCAGAGGAATGGCTAAACAATTCACTCCCACCGCCAGACCTACAGTAGAGCAATACCCCAGCGTTTGTGTGTTTGCAGGTATGGGCAGTATTTAGCAGTACAGTCGAGGCACCAGAGACTGTAAGAGTGAAACATACCACAGAAAAAAACGGCTTTATAATAGATGATAAAAAGCAAATAAATTGCATCTTTGAGTTTTTTAAAGCTGGTTGTAAAAAAAACTTGCATGTCAACGATGCTACTTTTGGCTCCAGAAACTTGTTTATCACACATTTTATAGAATAATCCATTAATTAGTAGAATCAAATGACTTAAAACAAAAACACAAATGTTCTGCAGCCCGACACTAACACTAACCAACACAGCAAGCCTCTCACGGTGTTAGTCCTGCTGTGAAGTAATGTGCATTTGTGTGGGCAGAGTGTTTGTCTGAGTCTGCAAGTCATCAAAACCAAGTGGGAAAAACAGAAAGTAAGTAACCTGCTTCTGCTCTGGTGTCTGCTCCTCTCGCACTCTCGTGTGTAAGTAGTGGTGCGTGGGTGAGTGTAGTTGTAGCTGAAGACTCTAACAACGCTGCAAGCACTCCAGCGCGTTAACAAGCGAGGCTGTTGTCGCACTACAGACGCTCCACAGGTGGGTCTGGCTGCCTGTCATGATAGCAAACTCTCGGCTAGCAGTAACATCACACAAAAAAAAAACAAAAAAAACATTTTATTCAGAGCCCTTTACAGTGCTACGTGCAACTACATTTTGTGGTTTTGAAACCAAAGCAGCGCACCAAAGCAGAGCAGGGACGGGGTTTGACGTGCAACGGCTGTGATGTGCTACCAACATTTGAAAGAGAAGAATGTTCACTATAGCACTGTTTAAGATGTGTTAACACATTGGTATTTGTGACTGGACAACTGGCCAAACAAAGACAACATCTTGTCAATACGTGCGTATATACAGTGGAATTTGCCGGCAGAGAATTTCAGCTATCTATAGCATCACTGGTAAACATTGGGTTTTAGTGCCTCTGTTCAAAGAGCAAGGGTCTCAGTTTTAGACAAAGGGTCAGCACTTATTCAAGGAGAAATCCATTATTTTAGAGACAGAAACACGTTCTCCATGGAGAAATGCTTCTTCAGACAAGCATTCCTTGCAGCTCCTGTTTGATTTTAAATAAAGTACTTAGTCAATTGGAAAGTCTTTCTTATCACGCTGTGGAGATTGCCCTCTCAAGCATCACCTGAATGCAACACATTCTCAACCACTATCAGGTTGAGTGATAATTTAATATATATTATCAAGACACTGCTAAAGCCTTACATAGAGCAAGATATGATAAATACTTAGCATCCTATATGAACGGCAAGGTATGTAACAAGAGCAGCCAAGGGTGCAGTTTCTTTCTTCAGCTGTCATTTTACGGTTCCCTGACCTCCACCGCCCCTGCGCAAAACCACCACATTCCACCAACTTCCTGAACTCACCTTTACACTGGAACGCATCCTTGAGGTTGAGCAGCACGTCAGCAAAGCTCCGCACGTCGTTCACCAGCTGCATTACATACTCGGGGTCCACTCCCGGTGCCCCCATCAGGCGGGACGTGAGCCCCATGCTGCTCAGAGGGTTGGGGTTCTTGGAGCCGCGACCCATATCCAGGGTCCTGGAGGATCCGGCCGACAGGGGCTCCGCGTGGGGCTTGGAGAAGTGTCGTGGCAGCCCCTGTGTGTGCTTTGTGCCGCCACCACCACCACCGCTGCTGCTGCTGCTGCTCTTCCGTAGCATCCCAGCAGTCAGTGCGGCTGCTGCCCTTTAAAGGGGGTACAGCAGGCCAGCTAGCCCCTGAACTCACCAAGCTGCCCTGGTACCTGGACGGCTGAGGGACAGGGAATGATGGTTGAAAATGGTGTGTGTGCAGATGGGTCTTTAGTCTCAAAAACTCATTAATATATGTATGAAAAGTAAATAAAGACCTGTCACAAACAAGAAACACTTAAACCAGAATCTAAAATCATATTTACATTTATACTTGAAACTAACTGCTTAATTTATAGTAGGCATTAATCATAGTGTATCATATTTTAAAGTCATGTATATCAATAAATGGTCTCCATACCCTCACAATTCATATATTTTATCAAGCATTTTTTCTTAGTTACATCTGTTTTAACGTTGAGCAACGTTTTTGCTGTTAGCTAGCACAGCTAACGTTACTAACGTTACATCTGTGAAATCTGTCAATATACGTCCATACGTTATCACACATACACACAAAAAAAAACTTGGTATATATAAAGTACCACAACGGAGTAAACCGATAGAAGATGTTTACAAAACTCTAGCAACAACAAAAACTTTGCAAACTTAAACTTTTCTTTTTTTCTTTATAGTGAAAAGTGATGCTGCTGGAAAAAAACAAAACAAAAAAAAAGCAGTCGACCCGGGTCATAAACTGCTTTGCTGGCACAGCCAAAATACGCTATATAAACTTACCTGCTTGGCAGTTTGCTGACATAATGGCCACAGTATCCGAACAAAACTTTGCTAACTGGAAAGCTGTGAAAACAGCTCCAAAAAAATCGCGGGCAGGAAAAACTAAAAACTCCGACAAAGGCAGAAAGTTGTCAGCTTTGACTCACTGTACATCGAGAAGTAGCTGACTATCGGCAACTCAAGTCAATCGCAATTTACGAGGCGGGTTGTCACATGACGGCCCAGACGCGTTCTGATTGGCTAGAGCCTTCTCGGAGGATAGCTCTGGTGGTGCATTCAAGTGCCGGCGGACGTTATAGAACAGTGGCTCGCAAATAAACCATCAAATAACAGTTCACTGAAAAGCGGATTCGTTTACTGATGATTTTATGAGGTAATATACTGTATGTGTCTGACATAATCTAAATGTAAGAGAGAAATCAAATAAAACGCTATCTGCGTTTTTGACACATGCCGGTTTTTAGACTTCATATCACCTGAAGTTGAATTGTACCGATGACCTCTGAATGCGCTAGTTTGGTGTCATGCCTCATACATTAATGTCGTAATGTACAGTATGACCGGAAATGCAAAACACATGACCTTTTTTCTACTTATCCGTATTATTTATTTCGTTTTTTCTTTTCTTTACACGAACAAAGAGCACTAAAGGATATGCCAAAGACTTCCGATATATTAACTGAAGCATATGCCTTACCAAAAGCCTCCAGTACTTACATATCATATGCGCATTAGTGCATTTGCTCGCCCTTTTCTTCTGTTATTGTTGTGTTCATCAAGTTTAGTTGATGAAATGATGAGGAAACGGTTAATAATTACTGTTCTGACATCACTCTGTGCTTGACACAGATGAATGCACAGTTCATGTGCTTTAAATAATAAAACAAATTTAAAAATGTGCACCCAAAAAACAGAAAATATTAACTTATATTGAATAAAACATACTGATACTCTGCACCTTGAAGTATTTTTGAGGTGCTTTTTCCTTTTCTAGGCAGAGAAAATGATTGGATACTGCACATGTTTGTATTTGTGCATACACAAATACTACAGATATTGCATGTGTGCATATACAAGCTGTATTCTAGCATATATGGACATGTATTTACATTTTTTCTACTGTACATTATTCCACTTTTATCTTATTTTGTAATGTATAGGTTAATGAAAATAGTTTTTTTTTT
>JASGAT010347917.1:282-18513 GCA_030220025.1 Chelon auratus
CATCAGGTACATCGTCATTGTGTAAATCAGAGTCGAAAAACAAAATCTTTGTTGTTGTCTACACCAGGAGAAGAGCTTTGTTAACAAAACAACATAGCAACCGTTTCACAGAAGTGACAAGAACCAGTGCAATGATTTTCCTTCATTTAAAACCCAGTTCTTCTTCAAACCCCACCATAGAAGAGTTAAGTAATAAACCAATACGATTGTTTTCCACAGCTACTTTTCCACCTTGCTTGCTCTTAGTGTTATATGTACAGTGGTGACCTGGCTAACCTTTGACCCTTCCAACCTCAGAGGTCCAAACCAAGGTAGGAAGCTAAATTCAAGTACTACTGTGGCTCTTTATCTGAACACATGGCTTCAGAGGAGAAGACGAGAAGAACTTGGTTGGATATTTATGATGCCTTCAATTGGGTTTGTGTTCAGATCTTGGCTTGAAGGATCCGATATCGATTCTTAAAATCCTCGGATTGACGTTTTAAATACACGCCGCCGTTTCCTGCATCTTCTCGCAAACAAATCTCATTGCGGCTTCGCAAGACCGTAAAAACGACATTGGGGATATCCAAAAGACGACAGAAGCTCCAACTCTGAGAGCACCGTCAGGCCTGAGAGCTGATTGGATTTAAATAGGATTTAAATATTTAAATAGTTGTACGTAAAATTGTTGTTCAATTTAAAAAAAAATTGTTCATTTGGAGATAAACTAAATTATCTCCAAATGAATTGATATTGCATTGAATAGAATAGGAACCTTGTGGATCTGATTCAAATCGATGGGAGTCAATTTTTGGTGGCTGGTAAGTTAAGATATCATGATGTAGTCACAGCTGCGTCATGATGATATTCCTGAGAGTCTAATCGTCTCATTTTGCCACAACGCTTCCTACATCATGTTAACCTAAAGTTCTCACGACTTGCGTTACTTCATTTTGCGTACACGTCTTCTCACATCACGAGCTCACAGGTTCCATTTGAAGGCAGCGTTACAATCGTAGCAGGCAAAACGGTCAAAAGCGGCCGTTAGCCGGGTTTAGCTTCCCTCCTTGATTCAAACCCTGTACAGCTGTCATCAGACCAGCTTTTAAGCCAAGGTAGGTACACTGAGAGCGGCGGTGCAACAAAGCCGGCGTAGCGACAGCGCTAACCTCCCACAAATAAGAAACGTTAGCTTCTGGAAAATTGTGCAACCAATGAATTTGATGCAAACAACTACATTACTGCAAGCCTTAAATTCTTGCTCTAGAATCTAACAAATTAGGTAGCAGGCACACTTTAAAGTAAATCCAACATGATTTATACCCTGCTGAAGTTACTCGAAAATGGATGCAAACAGCTTCGATATATATGTATATAGAATTTTTTTGCGCAAGCTATCTTTTATTTCTTTTTACAGTGTCTAAACCTTCAGCTCCATGCCAGTGAAGAGACAAATACATACAAATTTAAATAGAAAGGTTTTGGGTCAGGTTAAAACAACAATGCTTTTTTGTCACTTTTCAGATTGTTAATGAAATATGAATAATATTTGGCGTTTTAAGAAAGATCCATTGGTTAGAAAAGCCTTTACAGTTTGGACTGGAAATATTAAGTTTCTGATAGAAAGATTTCCCTTTGGCAAAACAGGGGTAAACTGCCACTCCAAGGCCTTCTCATGAGAACAGCTACTCTAATATGGAGAGCCGCACATTGTGCAGAGTTTGGCAAATGCAAGTAATCTCATTTAGGTGTTTGTTTGGCCGTCAAAAGATTATTTCATCAGTAAGTTTATATAAATGTGTGTTCCAAACCGTGCAACATTAGGCGCCTTCGGACCAAACCAAAACCTTTTTTTTCCGTCTGTATTTTCACTGCCTGTAGGAACTCTGAAGTGTTGTGGTAGCTGCTCAGTGGCTGGTTTAACAACATAACATGCTTATGCTATAGGCTCAGTAAAGCATGGACTTCATTACTGGTTCATTTCTTCCTTTTACCAACGTTTAGCTTCTTTAAAATGATAATATCCATTTCTGCATTCATGTGTTCACCCAATCAACATACACTCACATCCAGACCAGTCACTGAACAGTTACGTCACTCAAGGTTCCTTGTGTACCCTGAAATAAAGACCCTAAAAACAGAGTTCAAGGAACTATGAAGGTTCTCAGTTCCTGCAGTACAGACACAAAAAAAGGGGAATCCTTCTTCAGTTACTAGAACTACAAAAAGGTTCCTCTGGCGTGAAAGCGCCTATTGATGCTGCAACAACAAAAGCCTGTAAGAACACACGAGTTTTAATCAGAATTGCGTGCCGTGTCGGACCTCTTTGTAGAGTCACCCATCTTTTGGTGAATTGAAATTGTACAAAACACTGGACATTCAAACTATTTCCATCCTCAAGCTACTCCGTATTTGCCAAACTTACCCAATCCAGGGCCCTGCTCAGCTCTACTCTCTCACAGGGGTTGAAAGCTGTTTGTGACAAGATTGTTGCAACGTTCAAAATGGATTACATCTAGCCCCAACTACTTACTCTACAGATGACATTAAGAATACTATTTATTATATTATACATAGAGTAAAAAAACACGACGTCAGCAGGGAAATTCTGGCCAATTCGAATGCACGCAGCAGTGCCATCCAACAAACTACTGGCTTTTACTTTTTTATGCTCACATACAGTCCAATCAGTTTCGTGGACGCTGAGATCACTGCGATTTTAGCTGAACGAGTAAAGCAGTTAACAGTCTGAAGTCTAAACTTCTCTGACAGTCAAGATATGCTTGAAGATTTATATTGTGCCTCTTTAACTTTAGGTTTTGGAGATTTCTTGTCTTTCTAATGCGGAATCATTAAAGAGGATTCACAGTCTGTTAGTGTTTGATATTGTCACTTTGTCATGCTTTTGCATTTAATGTAGTTGAATATGGGTTATTTTACTGCTCACCGAAAAGTTTAGTTTCCTAATGTCTAGTTTGTGTACTTCCTTGAGGTCATTTTTGGTAACTAGTGTCCCCAGACAGCCCACGTACTGTTTACACAACCTCCAGTTACCTCTGAAGCTGTTACAACATTTTTGTAGACGGAGGAAAAAATGCACCCATCTCCCATCGTGCACACAGAGCAGCGATCAAACTGAAGCTCGAAATTCAGTCCGAGGAGAGCTGAGATACAGTGGTGTCGTTTTCCATCAAACCAATAGATTTGACTTCACTGTAGACCTTGTTTGTGAGACTTGATGTTTCAACATTTGACAGTTTCGCCTCGACGGAGCCCCTTGTTTGTCCAAGATTGAGAGCCTAACTATTAAGATAGACTCACTTTTTTCTTTTTTTTTGGGCCCAGGGAATTTCTGGGCATTTTCCAGCATACAGGACATCATATAAGTTATAACAGGATCTCAGAATAGATGTACCTTATGTTAGATGACTAAACACATGTCCAACTATTCCTTCCTCTGATGGCTTTCATGTTAACAGTGAAAACTGTCTGCTGACAGAACGTGTTAAAGGTTGTTTTCATTCAACTTCAAAATGTGAATCATGCATATTACATTATGGTTCCTTATTTAAGAGCAAACACATACCCTTGAATAAAGAAATAATATGAAGTGAGATGTTAATTGCTTCCTTTGGGTTAAGGCCTTCACGATGCAGCTAGAAGGCTAGAGCGTTTAGGCATAATAATGAGAAGAGGCGACCTGGGAGAGAACATAGCATGAATGTTTTGTTTTGGAAATAAAGCTGACTGCAAGTTATCGGAAGTCTCTGCATTATATTGGCAAAGACTCCCAACAAGAAAGGTTGAAGCAGGCTGCTTCTTCCAATGTCTAGATAATTCGGGATACTTGGCCTTGTGCGATAATGAAGCCATGCAACTGTTATTTCACCAAGTTGTAGTGTTTATCTTTTTGATGCCGCGGTGAAGCAGAGTCCTACCAACTGAGGAGTTAATGTAAAAGGTTAAGCAACATAAGCCCCCGCTATAAAAAGCCCCCAGATGACCAATCTACGTAAAGAATTATAAATCAAGTGTTGGGTGAGGGAGTAAGTAGTGGTTGTTCGTTACACAGCCCTTGAGGATTTTGATTGGTCCACTGACCAGCCAGGGGGAGGTGCTTAAGACACACAGGGGTATTGGCTGAAGCTGTTGAGTGAACCAAACGGCATCAAAGTGAGATAAATGGCGGCACAGACGGACATGAAGCAGAAGGCCTGTGAGGCTTCACTGAGGGCGGTCACCTACGTTGTTGCCTACGTCTACTACAATGATTGACAAATAATGGTGGCAATCCCATTGGTGGTAAACCAGGTAACAGAATTCCACAGTTTAAAACAAAAACAAAACAGAAACAAACACCTAAGATAAACCTAGATATTTATGCAATGTTAATAGTTTCTCTAACAGTTTTTAACGGTAGAGTTGGCCGTGTGGTCTTTTCAGACGCGGCCTTATTAAAGGTAAAAGCACACTAACCCCTTCTGGATTCAAATTAGACCTTAAATCATTTACATCTACAGTATAAAGCAACAGAAAGAGGGCCCGTTCAGGAGCGTATGGCGGAACCGAGACATTCAGAAGGAAAATAGTAGAGCTGTAATGTACGTTCAGCTATTTGTATTTACACGTCTAAACTCATTGGCATTTCGCCTCACTGAATGTGCCCTCCCATAGCAGAGTCTTACTCAGCATTTCTACAGGCTGGGAGAGCGAGAGTCAAAAAGACCTCGGGTACAAAAGCGTATTCCGTCTCACGCAGCGACAGCGAAACGAGAGGCGTATTTTTCACAGTACTTGACCTTCTTCTCACAACACACAAGCACAGAAACACACTGTCACACACACCAGCACGCGCACAGTTTGCTGTCATCGAACAGTTGTGGCAATGTATCCGGTTTCGGCTGTATTTTCAGTATGGTCTGGTCATGCATGCACATACTGATGCAGTCATTCTGTCTTTCTCTGTCTCACTCGTGCCTGTTGACGTAGCTGGACGCAAGAGATGCTTTGCTCTCCAGCTGGAAGATGATAGATGCGATGGCTAGGAGCTGTGATGGCGCCCGCTCACTCCTCCTGCTTAAACACACTTTGATACCTGTATGGTTGAACCACAGTGTGTTTCTTTCTGTGTATGTGTGTTTGATACTTTAAGGATTAAGTATTATGGGAGTGAGGTTAAGATAACTTGATTGGTTTGAATTTGTAAAGCGAGACGAAAAATGAATCCCTTTATAAATCCCTTTGACGTCATGTTTCGATCTTCTGAGCGACTTCTTTAGCTCTTATGATTCTCATTTTTATTGTTGTCCTTCCATGCATCCGTGCCCCCTTCCATTCTGTTTTTAGATGCTTTAATGCATCCTCCAGTCCTTCACCTGTACATCCATCCATTCATTCAATCTATTGCGCAAAAGGGAGGGAGCAATAGATCAATGTGACTGCCGCAATTTTCAAATCAATCCATTCTTCACCTCCCCCAGGTTTCTTCCTCCGTGTTCTTCTTCCGTCCCACCCTCCCCTTGGTCTTCTCTAAACACCTTAGAAGCCCTGGATGTGGCAGTAGGCTTCCAGAGAGGAGAAAAGGATGTAGAGGAGCCACAGGCTGACGAACAGCATGGTGGTCAGGACCTTGGCAGTCCGGGGCCCGCCCAGCTCTCCGCCGATCTCTGGCCGCCGTCGATACATCAGCGTGGCGACGGAGATAAAGGCAAAGATGGTGAAGAGTGTGACCGAGAAAGCCAGAGTGCCGGGATCCACCCTGAACTCCTCCCCCTTGCTCTGGTGGTAGATGGCGGCGATGGACCACGCCACCTGTCAAGCATGAGCACAACTGAATTGAATCAAAGCGATACTACGACAGTAGACGATTATAAAAGTGACTGATGGCTGTGGCACACTATTCCCCTTGTCAATCACACACTAATTCATGCAGAACTAAAGAAACACATTCATACAGTAACATATCAATTATTACAAACACAAGATGATAATTACAAACACAGCAAGCTGACAAGCTTCACTGGATTTTCACCAGATAATAACTAGTCAATGTTAAATTAAATGAGCTGCACTCACCCCAATGCCCAGGAAAACATTGACAGCGTTGGAACCCGTCACATTACCAATGGATGCATCAGCATACTGATCCTGGATAGCAGCTACCTTACTGGCAAATGTATCTGGATGGAGGGAGAAAGGTATGGAGATCAGAAATGTGCATGCCAGGCTGTTGTTTCCATATTGATCACTTTACATGTTTGACACTGCCATCTAAATATGCTGGGAACAAGCTTGTATGCCAATCACAAGTCAGATTTTAACGAAACCCTGAAACCCATGTCGACCACTCGGCCAATATCAAGAGGAATAAAACTCTTGATTCCTATGTCCGTCTCCATCACGAAAGAAAGCAAAAGCTGCCGAAGAGATGATTAGGGTTTGGTACAGCCATAATGTATTGCACGGAATAATAAAAAAATGTTCCATTCAGCAGAAATTGTTTCTGATTTACATAAGCTGTTGAACGTTTGACCTCGACATGCAGTTACACAAGATCACAGTGACAGAGAAGGACATGCTTGACAAATGCAGAACACTTATAATTATTAAAACAGAGTGCTGTGCAAAATCCACTTTTCCACTTTTAGACAGAGAGCCCTAAATTAGAAACCCCAATCTTTAATCCTGTTACAGTGTTTCTTCACTGGCAGCCAGCGTGAGCAGGATTCGGTCCAAGATCAATAATTTACGAGGCTGAATCTCAGTTTGCACGGACAAACAAATCTCGGCCTGGCAGCTAATCAGCGTTGTGTTGCCGGGTCCCAAAATTTGTCCCCGGTTTTATGTTTGCCAAACTACGGCAACTCCAGAGGGACACTCTCACTCAAGGATCAGTGGAGACCCTGCCAAATCTCAACAATAGGCTCTTCAGTGAACAAATAGCCAACTGGTCAGTTATCACTCTTTACTCTTGCTAATTTCCAAGCCATCTTCTCTTCATTAGTGATTCATGTCCTCTTGCTTTCATCTGCCAGATACAGCAAGAGGAGATAAAGAGTGAGAAAAGGCAAGGAAGTGATGGATAAAGAGAGGAGGAAGGGCCTCCTTGAAGTGGCAGCCAAACTGGCAGAGGAAAAGAGGATAATGAGAGGGCTGGAAGAGGATGGTGTGAGGGGGGTGAGGGAACGGAGGGCCAATGAAAAAGTCCAGCGAAGATAAATCTCCCTATACATCTTAAAGCTTTAAGGAATGGCCTGGTGGGCTTAACTGTGTGTATGTGTGTGTCGAGGCTCTATTTATGACTGCCTATTGGCCTGCAAGTGTTCTTTATAAAGTGCACACATGTACAATGTACACTTTTGTGTGTTTGTGAACGACGCCACCTGGGTCCAATCTGATACCGTTCCTCCACCAGCTGGCAGAGGCGTGCATGTCTGTGCATCAGTTGGTCTTTGAGTGCTTGAGAGCCTGATTGAGTGGGTGAGTGCGTGGGCGCTTGCATGTTCGGTAGCAGCATGTGTGCATGTTTGTGCGTCTTTGTAGAAGACAGGTTCTACTCTGCAGCTCCCTCTGTGAGAATACGTCTCCCTAGAGAACTTTCTGCCCTTTTCCGCCACATTTCTGTCAATCAACCAGTCTCGCTCTCTCTCTCTCTCTCTCTCTCTTTCTGTCTCATCCTATCTCTCCTTCCCCCCTCTCTCTCTCGTGCTCCTCTTTTCCCCGTTGCCTCTTAAAGTGGAAGGACACACTGGGGAGCATTGATGGGCTTGTGATAATCTGGCAATCTCTCAGATTTGTGGAAACTCTTGTCTGGTGTTGCCGATAGAGGAAAGTTAGTCCTCTGGGGCCCATGAATAATCTGAGGGAAATCTGGCTCTTGGATCTTGACACTCTTTGTCAAGGAACAAACTGTCATAGGGGAAATGGAGAGCAGACAGTTAAACAGGGGGTTATGAAAACAGTTACAAATGATCTTCTTGGGACATAAATATCCGAAAGTGGTTTCATTGCAGCCTGGGCAAAACTTTTCAAGATATGTTGCCATGGAATGGAAACACCATCCAATTTTAAAATCAGATTACAGGGAAGGAGAAGCTTCACAGATAGTCTTCTTTCTAACCTCATAATAGTGCCACACACACTACAGGATATTGTTTAGATCATCCTGCCAGGTAATGACGAGAAATGTGTAATGAACAACATTCATCGGCTGTTATGAAAGTACTGACATACTCACGCAGATTTTAAATCCGAAACAACAAATGTGTTTGACATCATTCATAGCGGCACAGATGAGTCTGTGAGCAGTCTGGGAGGTTTAAGATCAGACCTTTAAAGACCTCACATTACCAAATAATCTGGATTTCTCCGCCTTGAGAATATATCAGCCCAAAACCTCTGTAGCCTGAGCCTGCAGTGGCTAATATTATACCAATGACTGGATTTTGGGACATCCAGTTTTTTTTTGTATGTATTCCATTTTAATTAATAAACGACTTTAAAAAATAAAAACAACAACTGATTATTTAAGAACTCATTCTGTAATAATTATTTTTGGTGATTTTCCAAAGCCAAGATACAATGAAACATAGTATGCTTTAAGTACACTGTGGATTAATAAACTAGGGCTCAAAGGATTTGAATTAGATTTTCTTTAGTTTCTAATTCTCGTTCAGCAGCTCCACTTCTGTTGTGTTCTTCTCTATCCCGTTCTGTGCGAGTGTTGTGTTAGCCTGGCTAACTGTGATAAACGAGGTTAATCATCATGAAACTGCAGCACAGGATGGGTTTTATTAACTGTGTGTGTGTTTTGTGTGTGTGGGCCACTGGGGGTTCTGTTAATAAGGCTGAGAGCCACCGAAAGGCTGAAACACTTTGTTTCCTTTTAGCAGCTTTGCGCACGCCTGTTTTTATGTGTGTTTTGAGCAGCTGTATGTATGTGTGCAACTGTTAACAAATGTATATTTTTTTTTTTGTGTGTGCACCTACAGTAAATTACATCTGTGCTTATACTGTATGTGTGCACGTCTGAGTGTGTGTTTTTACCCCTTAGCTTCCCAAATGGGAGGACTGAGACCACCTGAGTCTGACATGACAAATAGCCCTATTCTAACCACACATGGTAGGAATGTGCAAGTGTGAAAAGCGACCAGAAGGATGGAGGTTTGAAGGATCTGTATGTTCTAGTTTATTTACATCTTGCACTAGTATGAGCTGAGAGTCTGAATGCGGTGTGGGTGTGTGTCTGCAGATGGAGATGACTGGGGGCCAAGGTTAAAACATATTTAGCCGTGGCTGGATGCAGTCAGTCATTCTTCATGTTTAGAGGATGATCAATGTGCTGCCTGCAGACTGCACTGCTTGGTCTAACAGGAACCAGCATATTAAAAAAAAAAAAAAAAAGGTACATAGACCTGGTACTATTGGGTCAATCCTGGTAAATATTCCCTCAGCATAACAGCCAAGCACAATAGGAGCAGTGGCCTAATTAAATGACTGCTTAAATGCAATTATTATTATTATTTTTTTATCTATTTGTTATTTAAATTGACACATACATTTGTGAATATTATCATTATCAGGGATGTGACTATCATTTGTTTTTTTCAGCCCTTTAACCTATGGAATATTCAGGAATATTGAGAAGGTGATTAATCCTTTGGTTAAGTTACCACTAAATAATAACTATAACTTCTAATGTTAAAAAATTATAAATAAATTATAATAACATATTTTATATTTTTTGTTGTTTTTAAACCTAATGGTACCATTTGTACCAACGTGCCATAAATCAGCAAAGATATTGTGTATGATATAACTTCAGTGGTTTGTGCTGACTGCAATAAGAAATACTAGCATGGAAGCTAGTCCAACTTCCCCCTGCCAACAAAAATTTCTGCAGCACAGAGCTCGTCTGGAGTCACTCCACTGAGAACTGATTATGCTCCAGAAAACGTTTGCCAGGCCAATCAAATCATCTGAAGAAGAAGAAGTGATTAAAAAAAAAAGTAAATGCGGCTGTATTATTTATCTTCTAAAGGTTGTTTGCACCTACTTAGACTGATCAATTTTATAGGTGTATAACATGTGCAAAAGTAAGGATTTACTATAGCCGTCGTTAAATAAAAACTCAAAATAAGACTTTTATTTCTACTCTGTGGTGTAACACGTCAACCCTGAATGTTCCCATTTTTGTAAAAGTCCTATTGTATCCACACATCTTTGTCCAGCATAGCCATCATCGATTTGTTTGATTGTTGTTTAAAAGAGCGCTGACTTTTATGGGACTTTTATGAAACAGTCCTTGATGCAGGGATACACTCTGTAAAGCTGTCTCCTTTACTCTGCAGTATAAACACACAAGAAACGAAATGGCAGAAGCTCCTGGTAATAAGAAACGAAGCAAGGAACTGTAAATGTCAACGCATACTCCCTGAAGGGGATCACTGACGAGCACAAATCTATTCTTAAATTGAAGACCTTGGGGTATTATATGCTCATAATGACCTTATCAAGCTAAATACTAAATAAAGAGAGACAAGAGGTTTCGATTAAAGTGGATGGGACGAGTCCTGTAGTGGGGATATTTAAGATGATTAAAACAATGTTGGGTTAATCTCTGAAAGTACATCCAGTGCGTGTTTGAGCCCTGCTCACCTGGTACAGAGGTTCCCAGTGCAACAAATACTACAGCTGTGACGGAGTCTTTCAGGCCCACTGTGCAGCCAAAATGAGAAGCCAGGTCCCCTGAAATGAATGAAAGGAGCCACCACCATCAGTTAATGTCATTGTCGACTACATCATAAGAATCCAGTCATGTTAGGGTATCCTTTATCTGGTCATAAAATACATCTTATCACTAAATCTGAAACACACCAATGACGGCGGTGAGCAGTCCGATCATGCAGATGGAGACGACGAAGCAGGCCCAGCCGCTCCAGTAGTCTGTGGGCGGGACGAAGGCGAACAGAACCTTCCAGAAGACGGTGAGGAAGTGCATGACGTAGTCGAAACACGACGGCAGCTTCTCCTCCCCGCACTCGTCATCGTCGTCATCTTCTCCTGGGAGAAAATAGGAAACAGAATGGGTGTTTAAAGAGGAGGTCTGCTAGGTCGGAGTTCTCCTCAAAGTTCTCAACCGCAAAGAGGTGGGTTATTGAGAAGGAGCACGCAGGAAAAAAGAAGAAGCTCGAGCATGCTCTGTCTTCCTCTGTCTGTGAATAAACTTTACAGGTGGTACAATGTTCGAACTTTGACTCTGCTGAAGGTCTCTGGTTTTGCTGTGATTAAAAATGCAGGACAAGTTAATAAGGAGACTTTCTGAATATAAGAAATCATGATGATGAGACCAAACTGAAACTATTTAGTGGATGAAATATCAGCTTTACAAAAATGCTGCTTGAGTATGAATAGTGGACTAATCTATCATGTCCTGAAGGGCACTGATTAAAGGTCTCTGTGTCTCTACCAGAAAGAAGCCTTGTACATTAAAGTCCATAGTGACAGGTGGTGCAGTCCAACATTATTGCAAAGATAAAACAACTGATTCAATTTGACAGATACCATTTCTGACCCACTAACCGGCAGGTGTGTATTGGTGTTCGTGTATGTGTGTGTAATGCCAGTATCAGAGTCTAACCATCGCCTCGGGACATGGACCACAGCCAACCATGCTGCTAGGCATTGTTGTGGCATCTGTGTGGTTCAGTGTGTGCGGAAGGACCGATGAAACGAGGGAATAGCTGAAACATGAAT
The DNA here is from genome assembly GCA_030220025.1 of Chelon auratus. NCBI lineage: Eukaryota > Metazoa > Chordata > Actinopteri > Mugiliformes > Mugilidae > Chelon > Chelon auratus. Next base: position 12,019 of record JASGAT010347917.1, read on the forward strand.
TTCAAATGACTTTTTTGCACTCGGCAACACACGCACACACACGCTATTAGCGATCCACGCAGTCTCTGATATGTGTATCTGGCGCCTGTTCGGCTCCATTTATAAATGACTCAAACTAACAAACAAATGAGCCTATCTGCCGCTTCCATGAAACCCGCTGGCTGGGTGAATCCCAGGGAAAGCCATGATCTCTTATTGATTTCACCCGGGTGTATCATTAACATTCACAGAGCCGCTGATGCGTTTAAATGCTTAAAGCAAGCAGACATAACCGTCTGCATCCGGAAACTGAGCTGAGCTTGGACCCTTTCTAGCAACGCAGCTGTTATAAGGGAGTTTATATCAGATAACTGTATTTGTTTAATTGCTAATGACATGTCTCATGCAAAGTTATTCATCCATGTGGTGAATGACCCTTGATTCTGTGGTGCATAATCGTAATGCAGTCTCATAACTTGTAATAATTGTTAATAATAATGTAATTGTTATTAGCAGCAAGGCTGTTAACACACCTTACGCACCTTGTAAGTATAAAATTACAAGACTGTCTGATATTTGAGTCATTAAACATTAGTCATGATCCAGGCAGTGTGTTACACAATCACTGTACATTAGCGTGGATTAACATTAAGATTAATTTGCTCTAAAAGGGTCGATAGTTCCCTCACGGGTCACATACCTTGTTTATAATGTAATTAAAAATAAATGTTTCAAATCATCAACTATAAATGAACTGCAGAAGGTCAGCGAGGGAGAGCCGCGTCCACTGTTACGCTTTGGAGCGCAGACGCACTTAATGGATTATAAAACAAGACTCTCGACCTGAGTTATGTCACTTTTTCACCGTCAGCAGCCCTCCTTCCCACCCACACAGTCTGTCACGGCTGAGTGGAGCCACTTCTCTCTCACTTTCTTTCCATTTCTATTCGTGCGTGTGTGTGTGCCCTTTCGCCACAGCCTTGGTCTCTCCTTTTTCATTTTCAGTCCCCGGATGTGTCGATTGCGTGCCCTGCAAGCACCCACGGGGGAAATCATAGGTGAGGTGACCGGACATTGCAAGATCACGTGACCATCTTGCCTGGTTTCAATCTATGTCCTTTACTGCTTGTTGGCTGTCAAAGTTGATCTCATTGGTTTCAATTAGCCTGTGATAGACAGATGGTTCATCCATTCACTTGCTAGTTTTGTTTCCAAAAGGTTAAAGTACTGCATTCAGTCTGAAAGCGGTGTGATTGAAATGCAAGCTAATCCACAGTCTGCTTCCTTGTTATCGTCTAATGGCCACTTAGTTTTGAGTTATTTGGTCCCTTACTGGAATACAACACCACACTCCTAATTGGACACGTTTCTAATAACTAATTTGTTTCAGAACTTCTTTGTCACTGCGTGGAATGAACTGCACTAGAGCTGTGTTGATGAGATGCTGCCGTTGAACCGAGCGCCCTCCCAGGATGCGGGCTTCAGCCGGTCCTTGCAAAAATAATTACTCGACAAACACAAACTACCTGCACATGTCCTGATCAGTCACGTTAAAGGCATTATTGACAGAAGATAAAATCTGGTCCACTGACCACGGCAGAGTTGTGCACAAACGTTTCAAATGACTGAGAGATTAGATTTTAATGAGCCTTTATAGTTTTGATCATTTATTGCAGCATAAAATGTTAATAGTTATTTGTCCCTGGGGCCCATCTTTTTTAACAGCCCACTATAAAATAATGTGCAGATGGTTTAATCCACTTTAGAGATGTCTCAAATCGTACTACAAGTTCATTTGGGACCTGAATGCGAATAAACTGTTTCATACACCGATCGGCCACAACATTAAAACCACTGACAGGTGAAGTAAAGAACATTGACCATCTTGTGACAATAATTGTTATAATAATTGTTCTGCTGGGTTAGGTAACTTTTGGACCTGGTGTTCATGTGGATGTTACTTAGACACGTAGCACCCACCTAGACCACACCAGGCACCCCCACCCCATAGCAATGACACTCCTTGACACAGACACACACACAAAACGGTTTAGGAACAACTAAAAAAAACATGAAAAACAGCACAAATTCACTAGATCCCAAACTGATCAAGTATCTGTGGGATGATCTACAGAGGCCCCTCCCATAGGACCCAAAGGCCCCCACTAACAACATTCTGTTTCCAGACACCACAGGACACCCTGGAGACCCATGTCCATTCTCTGATGAGTCACAACTGTTTAGGAGGCACAAGGGAGACCTACACAATATTAAAGGTCATAATGTTATGCCTGATCGGTATATTCATGTTTAAAGTTCGTCCTCTCCCTACTTTGGCGATCCTGTTTCAGACATGAGGTGGTTCTTTTGAATTCAAATTAATTCTGTACGATGATGTGACTTTATTTACACATCTGTATAACTTTATAAATAGATTCAAGCATCTGATAGCTGTCTTTTTCACATCCCATCGCTCTCCTTCTATATGGCTCATCTCCCTATTCTCCTCCCTCTCCATATGTCTTCTTTTATCTCTTTCTGTGACCGACTTGCGTCTTTCCTCGCCTTGTTCCTCAGTATTTTCTTCCTTTTTGATGGCATTCTGCTGATTTAGCCTTTTTATTGTAATTGAATATTCTCCGTCACTTTCCCGTTTCATCCTCATAAATCCCACCTCATCCCCCTGAAACCTTCTGTCAGTCTCTAAATGCCGTTGTCAGTCCCTTCACGTGTGTGCCTGGGTGATGCTCGAGTGATTTTTCACAGTTATTTTTCTGGAGCTTCAACAAATCAATTGCTATTCATCTTGGGGTTCGCATAAAAAAATAAAAAAATAAAACCAAGCAGTAATTTAAAATCAATGTCAATGTCCATGAGGACGGTGTATTTTAAGTGATGCGGTCTGTACTCAGGGGACTGTTAAGAATCATTCATACCACTGTCTGTTTACACACGCATATTTCCAGACCGGGAGAAACTGATGTGGCCAAACAAGCTCCCGGGCAGAAAACTCCAATCTGCAAAAGACCATTCAGTCATTTTTCATTAGAGAAGGAGAGAACGAGACACACAATGAATAATTCATGTCAGGATTCACACAGCTTTGTCACAGGGGTTGTGCAAGAAGCCACACAAACACACAGAGATCAATAGAAAAGACACACCTAGCAGTATCCCAAAAGGCACTGGGCATGTATGTGCAGAATCCCAGATGTAGTATCACAAACGCAGCAGAGGAAGACAGCCCGTCAGTCAGCCATGCATCTTCAAACGTAGCCTCCAATTTGTGCCTCTTGTTAGTACTTCTCCGACACGGAGGACATCAGTCAAGTTACAGAAATAAGTCGCAGCAGTTGTCAAAAATAAACAGAAGTCAAATTCTGAGAAAGAAGAAGTCCAAAATCTTCAAAGCCCATTCGGTGCCCCCCAAAAAAGAGATTATCTGTGCTGCCCAGTGGATCTGAATTTGAAACAGTTTCTTAAGATATGTCTGCAGTCTTTGACCAAGCAAACACTTTAGACCCTGTCTTCTACTGTAGTATGACAGCTGTGTGACTGAGTGTGTGTGTGTCTGTCAGAATTCATGCTGACATGCTCATGTATATATTCATGATCCGCTGGTCCCGTCATCCTGTCTGGATAGGGCACACACACTCACACTCAGAGTCGGGCTGTCAGGCAGCAGAGTCACTGGAGAGCTTCAAGTAGACAGCTGACACTTAAAACAAGGTTGAATCTTTCCTCAATGCGCCACGGCACAACAGAAAATCATTAACCTAACTTTCCAGCTCGAAACCTTTGAAATAGTGACGAGCCCGTGTGGAGCGCTGACTCTATCCGTGCGTGGAAAATGCTTTCTTGTATTTGTGTTATTTGTCAAACGTTTTCCATCGGTGAATGAGCCAGTCAGCCTACCTTTGACAAGACGATCAGTCAACATGTAACGAGTCGATTAAATAATAAGTCATGTAGTGAGTCCACCATTCACCGTCATCCATCATCCAAACAATGCAAATAACAGTTTGTGCACGGGGCAGACAGATAGGTGGTGAGATGAACTAAGAGCAACCCAAGAAGAGTTTTACTTTGCAGCGAGGAAATAGTTAAATTACTGCATAATAGGACTGATGAGAGTTGATATGCATCGAAAAGTAAAATAAAATCACTGCATATATTGAGGTTACATTTACTGTCCTTAAATCCTCTAGTGAACATGACATGGGGCCTTGTCTCTGGATTTTTCTTCCTCCACTGTTTTTCCTTGAATGCCCGCATTACCTGCATTTCCCTCGGGTGCCCTCACACATACAGACACACATCCATAAATAAGACACCCACACGGAGGAGTAGGTGACACGCAATGTGGGCTCGGTAATTAGAAGGCACTGGTCTGTGGAGTGTTTGGACATTAATCTCTTTTATTTTCTTCCACTTTTTACCCCAATCCTATGTCCCTACCAGTCCCTATTTCCTCCTTGATGCCATTTCTATTGATTTTGTTTTTCAGTCTTGTTGTGCTTGTATTTTATTTCTTGTTCATGATCTTTAAACAAGAACGCATTAAAACAGAGCCACAACTTGTACCACACTTGTGACACTTTAGACATGAGGGGGCACACTGACTCATTTCTTTGTTGTTTTAGCTGCATATTAAAACATTCAAGTCACAACTGTATAATGAATATGGGCTTGAGAGCAGCCTCTCAGCTCTTTAATATTTAGAGTCCTATTTCAAGCGACCAAAAGTGATTGAGCACTTGACTTAAGAGCCGTTTAATGGTCAAGATTATTCCTTTATTTCATCTTCATCTATTAGGCAAGTAAAAGGTCTGAAGTTGTTCCCGAGGGTGGCATTTGCATTTGGAAAGTGTTGGTCAAACAGGCCCTCTGTAAAGTACGGACACACCGAATGGACATAAAAGTAGTGCCGGCGATGAAGGACGACTGTGACATCGCTTGTGTCTGGAACAAAGAGTTACACTTGAACAAGACTACAGCCATTGCCTGCATTAAAGGAAATAGATTTACATTGGTCATTCAAAGGGAGAAACCAGAAGAGCTGATGTCAGGTGGGAGGCTACGAAGCTAGGAAGTGTTAGAGACCGTCATATAAAACTGACCTCTCTTGAATCCCGCTGATCACTTGGTCTACAATTTAGTCATTCTAGATGATCCCTCCGCTGTGAAAATATATGAATATTTGAATGTTGAGATGAGATTAAAATTTGCACTTTGCAGCTTTGACCAAAAGATACAGATTACAGGGATAGCAGGAGCATTACTGTCCAAATGAACCAGTTCAGGAAAGCTGATTGGTTGACTGGTTGAAATCACAAAGATAGTCTTTAAGGTCCCAAGTTACTGATTTCAACGGTGTAACACAGACTTTAGAAAACTGGATGACGCGCCCCCACATCCTCTCACAGTTTGCTCTGCTCTACCTTTGCCAGTTACAAAGAAATGTTGATGTTGATGATTATACACTGAACTTCAGCATGTATTTTAGTGTTTTAGTTTGGCCCAAATCCCATCCACTAACATGGAGGAAGTGGAGCTTATGACCTATACTGCAACCAGCCACCAGGGGGCGCTCCACATGCTTTGGCTTCACTTTAGAGGAGCTGTCATGGCTTCCACTTTTCTTTTACAGTCTATGGTGCCACATCAATGTCACATTACTTCTACTTTTACACCTACAGTGATTATTTTCTCCAGGATAAGAGGGACAATAAGAGCAACTTAACATTTTCATCTTATGGAGTTATCCTTTAAAGGGCAGTAAGATATCACATTGAAGGAAACACTGCTTATGATAAAAACAGCCATTCTATGCTCGAACAACGTGTGAATAACAACAAATGCATTTACACTTCAACTCTATCATGCTGCTCTCCAAAGATTTGTCAAATACTGCATGGGCACAATGATGAATACATAATCCCTTCCCGTCTCTCTGTGCTAGCTCATCTGGGGAATATTCTCCATTAGCCACGCAACACACACAAAAAGGAAAACAGGTCAGTGTACTCACAGCACCAGCACCAGCACGCTGACATTTCAAGGTGCTTTAAAGGCTGGTTAAATGCAGGTTTCTTGCTTTGAGATGAATGTCACCGTCTAGGCAGCATGTTGTGTGCATGTATGTGCAAACATGAGTTCTAAATCGTTGTTATGGTGTGACGACCTGAAGGTCAAAACTTGTCAGATTTTAAATGCCTTTTCATGGCTGCCGCCTTAACAGAAAAGCTGCTCATCTGCAATCTTCCCGAGAATGTATTTGTCACAATTTCTGGAGGGCTTCTAAGCATAATTATGTTCTGATGCTTCAGCTGTTGAGTGAGGATGAGAGACAATATAAAGTTCTCTTAAGTTCTCGGGTCAAGATGAAGAAACAGTTGAGGCTGGTTTAAAGTGATTGTAATCTTGATTTAGATCTAATATGTTTGAGTCGTGATAAGAAAAAGTGAGGCAGGATAATAGAGGGAGGGACAGAGAGAGAGAGAGAGAGAGAGAGAG
>JASGAT010347927.1:4987-15278 GCA_030220025.1 Chelon auratus
GTACTAACATTTTTACCTCAGGCTGACAAGCACCTTCATAACAGGTCTCAGATGTTTTTTAATAATCCCAGCATGAGCTTCTTTTTTTGTTGTTGTTCATTATTTGCTCCTTCTTGGCATTCTCAAATGTAGAACACACATAAAAGTGTCCCAAAGGGTCAAACAACTATTAGAAAAAATCCCTGCGTTATTGTGCTGCTAAGGTGAGATGAAAAGGATTTCTGCATGCAGTCACGTGTTTAATGCAATGTCTCCCAGTCCAGCAGGACATGCATGATGCTTATATAAGTCTTTTATTTATTTAGTTTTTTAAATCAGTAAATTCAAAAAGGCCCTTCATCTGTTTTTGGTGTGCCAGGCCTGGAGGCAGTGGTTGGGTCTTGATTCCTCACTCTTGCTTTTGCAGACGAGGTCGGAGGCAGTGAGAGTCTTCTTTTTATCGACAGCAACCTGAGGATCTCGCCCACGTGGGACTCGAGGAGCGAGAGGCGGCCGCTCAGCATCTGAATGTCTCCTTTCAGCTCCAGCTTGGCCTCGTGCAGCATCGCCTGAAGCAGAGCCTGTTCAGACGCCGGCTGTGTGAAGGGGTGTTTGACGGAGGCCTCGCTGTAAACCCCAAGACTGTGCTCAAAGAGGTTTCTCCCCATCGGGCTCTTTTCCATTGGGCTTCGCTCAAAAGAGCTTTTTGAATCTCCAGCTCGGTCGATGCGCAGATCACTCTTCGTGATACCGCTGTCGCACGAGTCAGTTTTGTGCAGGGCGCTCGTTTCCTCCCCTGCGCTGTTGCCACCCTCGGTGCCTTCTCCACCTTCCTCTGACTCCTGGATTTTGTTGGCAGCTGCAAACTGCTCAGAGGGGTGTGACACTTTCAGCCACCCCTCTACTATCTGTGTCTGCTTGTCTCGCTCAACAGCAGGACAAGGTGGTTCAGCAGATGCGGCGTTCCTAAACTTGGCCCAGCCTCTGGTGCCTCTGCTGCCGCCGCCGCTGCCACCTCCTGCAGCTCCATCTCCGCCTGCACCACTGCTCTGTGCAGGGATGTTGCCCCTCTCACACTGTTGACTCTCTGCACGGGGCCTAGGCGCCGCCACCTCTTGTGTGCTGCTTTGTTCTGACTTCTCAGCACTGACAAATGCTTGTGGAGCTGCAGCCACGTTGCAGCTGGTGCCTGTGCTTCCCCCTCCCATGCCGGGCGCATTATTGAGCACAGAGGAGCCGTACTCCTGCTGCTGAGGAGAAACAGCCTGACTCTGAGTATAAGGCTTTGGGTCTGTGGGCTGCTGGTGGTGGTGCTGAGGTTCCAACTGCACGCAATTATTGTCAAAGTAAGAGTGAGACTCTCCAGGTGCTTGAGAGTCCCTCTGCTGTCGGAACCTCTGGAACAACTTGCGAACAGGGTGGTCTTCAGGAATAGAGAGAGTCACCTCTGTCCTCTGGCGCTCCCGCTCCCTCTTCACATCAGCTATCTTTCTGAAGATGACCTGCAATGAGGAAAGGCTGAGCATGAGGACAGTGATGTGGAATGTACACCGTTTATTCTGCTCTAACCGCACATAAGACGGCGCCCTACTTCAGTGAAGCAGAATGTACGTATAATGTATCTTTAAGGCACAGATAACCATCTAGAGCTGCTGTGTATGCTGAAATATTTACGACTTGAAAGCTGCAATGCAAGAGGGAAACAGCTAATGGAGCAATAATTCAATAATAGATTGATATCTCAGCCCAGAGACTCAATGAATTCCCTCCAAAGACACAGAAGTGTTGATCAACTTGCAGCGTCTCACTTTCTTTTCCCACTTTTTAAATTTTAAATACATGATATTGACATAATTGTGTTGGAAACTTTGAATACAATAACTTCTCAGCATTTCCAGATGTTCACATTATTTTCATCTGTAAAGCACAGACCACCCTGAATCCCAGATTTATTGATCCCAGAACCCAAAGGTATGAGAAATGTTTGTAATTCTAAACGTTTAGCATTTATGATGTTTTCTAAAAACGATCTATCTATCTGTGACTTAATGTGAAGTAAACTTGCTAAGATGTTCAGGTAACACGTGTGTCGGATATCTCTACCCAGTTCATTTTTCTGGACTTGTTTCGCTGTGTTGCCCGTGAGCGAGCTCCAACAATCACTTTTATTTCCTGCACGTGCAAGCGACTTGAATACCTAACAGTTAAATGGGTTGAGAGTAAATTTCAATTTCGGGCTTGAACAGTTCCGATCAAATTAATAATGGATGTCTTTCTTCTTACTGAATACAGCGTGTGCCATAAATCTTTCAACACGTAAGCCACAATTTGCCTTAAAACTGTTTAGATTTGCTGAGGCCCTGTGATTTCAGTAAATTTGATTGCGTAAGGCTTTTTAGCAGAGTTGTACCAGAGGAGAGAAATCAGGAGAGGAAAATGGAAACAAAGATATTATAAATAATTTGTAAAAAGCCACCTGTTTCTGTAGTTTTTAATTCTATAGAGAGATTATAGTAATTAAAAGTCTGTTTATTTCTTGTATAAAAGTTCATATTTTAATTGGCACAATGACAGAATACAGAACAAAGACCTCAACAAACCTCATGTACTAGGGTTTACTTTGAGGGGAATATCCATTAAGAATTTATGTGAAGTTAATCTCAAAGGATAATATACCAGCGATATATACATACTGTATATATATATATTATATATACATATAAGAAACTTACTCTCAAGGCAGAAAAGCAATACATCTCAGTGCCTTGATGGGATTAATATAAAGCCTCTATCAAATATTTATCAGAGTTTTAGTTTGGACTGGAGGACTCTTCCGATAAATTCTCCTTTGTGTTGCACTATGACTTTTTTATTTCCTTTTTTTAGCCAAATAAATCTAAACTTTATTGTTGGAAACATGCAATGATTTAAATGTATCATCCAGTCCATGAGGCACAGTGTTTCTTTTGTTTCTGTGTGAATCGGACTCCATGGTTTTGGTTGCACGATACTGGAAATCAACTTATAGGATTGACATTATTTTACATAAGAATCTGTCTCTTGAATCAAGTTTGGCTGCAAATTTCAATCTTTAAATAATCTGAATGTCTGGTTTATGCTCAAATCATCTGATGACTAACTGTAAGGTTCAAGCGCTGCTGCTGCTTTTACCCGTTTCCGTAGGTTACAGGAGAGAATGAGGTTGCGGGAGAACGAGCTGGCGAACGCCGTGTAGAACTCCAGCACCCTCATCAGAGCCTCTCTCCTGATGACGTGCAGGTCGCAGTAGGTCAGGGCTCGCACGTTTGCACAGGCCCGAGCCAGCGTGGTCTCTTTCCAGAACACGTCTCCAAACACATCACCTTTACCTGGATGGGGCAAAACGTCAGCAGATTATTTGACATCTCATGAACAATTTTTTCACATATCTAAAGAATAAAGTGAATTTACACCAGGAATAAAAGTGGATGCAGGATGTCATATTTAGGTAGTAGCAGTGAGATGAAGAAAACATCCAGGGTTGGATATTAAACTGCTCTCATTTCAACACTGAGAACAGGCCCAGACAAAACTTGCACATTCGTTAATACACAGGATTAGATGTTACAATCCCTTGTGCCAAGATCCCAGCCCTGTCCAACTGAGAAACCCTAACAAACCAACAGTCATGAGATATGACGATTAAACCTACAGTCTAAATGAACTGAGTAAATGCTGCTGGCTTGTATGGCCCGCTCAGCAGCAGACAGTGGACAATTCAAACCTTGTGAAATCCAAGCTAATCAAATGCTACTTGTATTAGATAAGATAAGTTATACATAGGTATACAGTTATACATAGTACAATGCATAGTGAAATGTATTTACCTAGTATTGCTATGACCTCATCGTCCTGGATGACTTCGAGGGAACCGGAGACTACAAAGCACAGCGTATCAACGCTCTCTCCGATGTGGAAGATGAGATCTCCGGGGGCACAGTGAGTGGTCTGAAACTCCACGGCGAGAGAGCGCAAGCAGCCGTCGCTGGCCAGACGAAAGGCCGGGTGGTCGTTAAACACCTGTCTGTTGAGGTGGACACATATGTCCGCACGCATGTCTTTGGGACAAATGGAGAGAACCTGGGAGTGAGAGAAGGTGAGATTTAAAGGAAATTGCATGCTTAAAGATAAGTAAGTAGTGCAGGATTTTACCAGACATTGTAATATGGTGTAAACACACAGTAAAATTGAGATAATGTGTCATCTGTCACACTAATCATTTAGTCAGATTTATATTTCTGGCAAAGCTGAATAATCTTTAAATTACACGTTCGAGGTTATGATCTTTGACAGCTAGCAGTCAGATCTCTGGTAAAAGAACAAATAAAGTCTCTGACTGTGTCTGAATTACTTCACAATAACCACACAGATTATTAAAAAATAGAGGCTCCAAAAAAGTTAAGATTCCTGACAAATTTTAAAGGAGAAGGTAGAGTTATGTGTTGTGAGATTAAAGACAGAAACTAGTTTGTTTAGTTTAACACACAAATCTGTAATAAAGAACAAACAGCTTGTATGATTTGGTAAGGTTATAACCAAATCCGCCTAAAAGTGAAAACTCTGGCAACTTGTGGAGTCTTGTCTTACTAAACAAGACTCCACAAGGGAGGTTACTTTAGGTTACTAAACAACCGTCAGACAGTCCAGGAGCAGTCCAGGAGGAAAGTGTGCCACTTCCACTTTTTGGACAGGCTAGCTGCTTCCCCCTGATTCCAGTGTTTACGCTAGGCTACGCTAAACATAGCCTAGGTGTATAGTTTCCTGTTCCCCATACAGAAATGACAGTGAAATTGATCTGCTCATCAAATTCTCAGCAATACAGCAAATAGGTGTACTTTTACCAGTATTCTTTTAAATATTTTAGAGGCCAGAGCTTCCATTAAGTGGTGAGGTAATTCCTGAGATTACTATCAGTGGAAGCCAATCTATCGGCTGTCGCTCTGCAGAACCTAAAGTGCCAAAGGTTTCTAACCCCGAGAGATAATGAGAGTCCTCACTGTTTTTTGTTTTGACCTCTGAGGCTTGTTAAATGGTCGTTATTCACATTTCCACACGCTGGGTTCTGCTCGAGGTTTCTTCCTGTTAAAAGGGAGTTTTTCCTTGCCACCGTTGCCTTCAGGCTTGCTCTGGGGGTTTCAGGCCGGGTTTTTGTAAAGCGTCTTGAGACGATTTGTATTGTTATTGACGCTATATAAATAAAATTGAATTGAATTGAATTGAATCCCTCTCTGCTACTTACTATAGCAGCAACTCTTTGACAGCTCAGTCAGACAGACTTAGACCTTAAAATGCAAGTGCGCACTACAAACCTCGATCACGGTATGGTGACAGCTCTACACTCAAATACACGTTTCATTTAATAATTGATTTTATAAAGTACAAATAGTGTTTTAGCGCTGACCCAACCCCTTACACTGAAGGTCAGTCTGTATGTCCTCAGCAGCAGGATTACAGCTCCACTGGACAAAATAATGTATTCTGCACATGAGAAGGAAGCACAGGCAACAGTTGCAACATGGCTGTACCTCCAGAAGCATTTGTCAGAGCTGAGTAGTCAGATTCTTATAACACAGTTCTGGTTGGTAGGTGTCTGATCACTCCCAAATTCACAGTGACAACAGTCCCCAACATAAAGAACTGCTTTCATAATGGCACCTTATCCGTGTCAATGCCTTTAGACATGGCCCAGGTGGACACGATGAAGTCCATGACCCTCTCGCTCAGACCTTTGGGAACCTGGTAAAGCTTGAGGAAGTCGCGCACGTTGTTGAGCATCTCGTGGTAGCGGTTTGTGTTGGTGTACATCTGCTGGAAGATGGTGGTGACGTTTCCAAAGATGGTCGCGTATAGAAGCGCTGAAACAAAACAAAAAAAAGCAGTCATGTTTTAAGAGAAAATGAGTTAGATTTATGAGATTTGTAATTCTCACGCAACTGAGGTATCCCAGCTTAAATAGTTGGTTAAATATTGGGTAAATTCATGTATTATAAAGAACTGAGGTTTATATTTTATTATATGCAAGTTTTAAGAGGCAACGTTGTCACCAAACATCAAAATAATCCATTGTTGACTTAATCAATTCTGAAATATGAATGTATTTTTAGCCGTTTAAGACATGTTTAAATTAATAATCCTTGAAAAGAAACATGAACACCTCACAAATACAGTTTGCAAACTGCATTTGTAGATGGCTTCACATCAAATTCAGAAAATCTTTTTAGATTCTTCCAAAATCTATCCACAGATTCCTTAAAGAGCCACTAAAAAAGCTTCAATTTGTGTTTCTTGAGATATTTCCTGTTGGAGTTTGTTGTCTGCATTGTCTAAAACGACTTTGGATTGTCCAGATGCTGCTTTGTACATTTATTGATGATGAGGTGAATTGTCACAGAAGTATGTTGGCTCCAACACTCGTTTGTCACTTAAAACGTCTTGCAGCTCCTCTGGTTTTTGCTATTTCTTATTTCTTTTTGCCCCTCTGAGACACAGATTTAAGTTTTCTTGGTCTTCACTTTCACAGTTTCCCTTAACTGACCATTTTTACTTTTTTTACATCCTAAGCAGTGGAAATTAGCTTCGTGTTACAGCTCCACAGTCAGTGGCTTAGAAAAGCCAATGTTTACTGAGTGTTAGATTTGAAGAGGCAGATAGTTTATATGGTCAGGAAAAATAATCAGCTTGTACTAATGACAATTCCTGCCTTGGAAGTTCTACCGAATTATTAAGAACAAATGGGTTAATGAAGTGTTTTACAAGTAGAGGGATACCTAAATACCACACTGCCAGTAAAGCCTCATGTCTGATGTACATTTGCTTATTTTTTCTTAATTTAGCCACAATATTATAATTACATCCTGATAAATGCAACTTAAAAGACGTTTTTGGTAAAAAATTGAGGGAATTTCTTTTATAGTGAGAGCAATTTAAAAGCCTTGAAATTAAAGTTGGTGTCCATGTGAAAAAATGTGTTACTAGAATAAAGTATACAGTGATAGTAGACAATATTTAAATAATGAGTTTAAGTTGGCTGAAACTGCTGAGTACAAATGATGGAATTCACTGTATTGTTAATGTATTTTTTATACAGCAAAGAATATTTTACAGTATGGTTCACAAAACACACATACACAGCCACATGTATGCGCTGCATGTTCGATTAAGTCTTCAGTCTATGATATAATTTACAGTGCAGGTTCCGTCAGTAAGAGGGCCATGCTGCAGTGACCTCAAAGAGTCAGTCAGTATCTCTTATCATGAGCTTTTTAGTCACTCAAGGGGAACGTGTCGTCTCCAGTCACCACAGCAGGGTTGCAGATATATAGCGTGATGGCTCATTGTCCATCTACTACAATCGAGCCTGCAGGCGAACTCTCTCCCTTTCTTCTACTCACATAATTACTGTATCTGTAGCAGGAGATTTATCAGCCATAATCGAACACGACACTGCAGTGCGACCGAGTAATCTTCATGATCGAGGCACCAACAGAGTAATGGGTGTTTACTTTCCGGAAGTAAAAACTGTGGAGCGTGGCTGTCAGTTTCTGTGTCCTCACTGCTTTCATCGCATCACTTTACATGTTGTTTTAGAGGCGTGGGTCAAAGGTCATGCATGAAAGGGCGTTATGAGGGAGATAAAGCCTTTACTATATACAGTGGGTGGCATAAAAATATATATTCTATTTTTATCAAGTGGTTCAGTGTAATTTAAATTACATTGGTGTGATTTAATGGCTGTAACTTCTGAAAATAAATTAGTTGTTTTAGGTGATGTTAAAGGCTTCACAGCTCTAAATTACAGCTAAGAATATGATGCACAGACTATACTCTCTTCGTAATGTTACACAACCATAGTGTACAGAACGAGGACTGTCCTATAACGCATCATTTCTGAGTTCATGTTACACAAGACTTATCTTAATCTAATTTTAAGTTACGTTAAACACTGCAACTCAAAACCATGCAACGTGCAGAACTGTAAATAAATCCAGCAATAATGGCTTTCACTTGGACTTACCTCTTTAGTTTAGCATGTAAAACTAGTTGTGTATCCCCAGTATGTTGAATTTACAATGATCAAGACATCACACATTTACTCCTTGGATTTATTCAAATTACTATAAAGCAAAGAAAAGAGGCACAAACACGCTGAGACAATGCTTTTCTGATGCAATCAGCAGCCTTCAGACAGTCACATCACAGAGCAGGCTGTGAGGGGCGCTGAGCATGTCACTTTTTATCAGCCACAAAGTCCTTAAACTCTCAGCCGCGGTTCAAGCGCCGCGGCTGCAGCTAAATGCGAATTACACGACCAGAAAGAGAGAGGGAAATGTTGTCTGTGGATTACTTAACCCTGGTGGGGGAAAAGGATTTACTTCTCTGACTAAATGCCGAATCTGTCAATAAGATATTAAATTACTTATTTTCTGTTTATATTTAAGTTAGTAAGTTACAACTTCTAGTCTAAATGAAACAATTTAAATATATATAAATATATAAAAAATATATATACATAGATATATAGAAATAACAGTGTATTGATCACGGCATGTGGGGACTCCCCATCCTGCACAACATCTAAACCATATGCTGCTTTCCTGGCAGCTGCTAGACAGCCAGCAGGACTGTTGAGAGCACACTCTCTCGACTAGCGTGCAAGTAAGTGCCTCCAGATTGTTTAATCTCATGCAAAGTGCTACCGTTATATTATGAACAGATGAATGCATGAACAAGATGAACACAGCATCGAAGGACGCCCACTTTGTTTGGTGTAGATTGATGGAAAGGTTGAAAAGTTCTTATCTGTAAGCAGCTGTTGTTCTGACAGACTGAGCTCATAAATGATGCTGCTGCTGCACATATGTTTCACTGACAGATTACAACATCACTTCCCACCACAAGCAGCTGTTTGGAACACATAGCTTATGGCACCTCACAAAGTTTGACTAAAAAGTTTTGACTAAAAATATTAATTTGGGGGTTGTCAGTGAAATGTACAGGAGGACACAGATTTGATAATCAACAGCTAAAATACTGGCATATGAGCCATATGTCATGGTGTCAGTGGCATACAGTATGTCAGTAGAAACTGAGGTAACTGAGGGTAAACCACATGTCTTTTCTAGTGAAGAGAGAGTGCACAATCATGTCTCTTTTTAATTTAAGAATCAGTGTTTGAGCACATATTGCCTTTGAGCTCTGTGCCCAGTGAAGCCGCCTTCGAATAAGTTTGTACTTGTTGTACTGAATGAAGAAGAAAACTGTTAAGATGATACTATTATAGTATTCTGCAACGTCAGACAGATTAGATTTGTTAACGCTTCAGCTGAAAGTCAAAGCAAAAGAAGATTTGCAAGACTTTCCGCAACATTTGGAAGAAGTGGTAAATATGGGGGAAGATGATCGAGTACTTACAGCCCACCATCATCATAGCCACCGAGAAAATCTTCTCGCCATCTGTTGTCGGAGCGATGTTGCCAAACCCGATGGTGGTGAGGCTCGTCATGGTGAAGTAGAGGGAGGAAATGTAGAGCGTGTCTTTGTTGGGGCCGCCCTCCCACTGGCCTGTACCGCTGGCGTTGTACCGGTAAGGAGTTCCAATACTCAGGGCCAGCTGGTAGAGCCAGCTGTCGGTCTTGATGGTGTTGGTGTGCTCGTCGATGACCTCGTAGTCCCCGATGCTGTACCAGATGCAGGCGAGCCAGTGGGCCACCAGGCCGAAGACACACACCAACAGCACCAGGACGGCCGCTCCGTACTCCAGGTAGTGGTCCAGCTTGCGGGCGACTCGGCCCAGACGCAGCAGGCGGATGACTTTTAGAGAACTGAAGAGGCTGCTGAGACCCTGCAGAGTGAGACGGGGAAAAACTGAGCCAGACACAAAGCATTATGTTGTAAAGTGGAAGCATTTGATTTAAAAGTAACCTGGAACTTTACGGATTAATCATAGTAGCCCCGATTTAACGCCAGTTAAATGTGAATCTTTCATGGTTTTCATAGCATCAAACTGAGTATCTTTATCTCAAAAGCTACACAGTTTTTACAATGGTCAGTTGAATTGTTACAGCATGATTTCATTCTTGGGGCTCTCATCATTTTTAAACCCATGGTAACTGATGTTTTTTGGCCGTGAAACAAACAATCATCAATGTAAAACAATGCATCGGGCGGAAATGGAGCCAGCTGGAGCTAGCTGCTAATAGCATGTGTCTGATGGTTGGTGCTGGACAGGGAGTGTAGAGTTGATTTTTAGGCCTATTTTAAAGCCGTGTAAAGC
>JASGAT010347927.1:15318-30584 GCA_030220025.1 Chelon auratus
AAAAAAAAGAGCTCAAAGACACTACAATTCTCCATACAACAATAGAAATTTTCAACTAACTCCTTTTATACACAAGCAGTAACATGAGCCAAAATTCATTTAAAAGAAAGACATGGATTCACTTACTGGGAGGACAGAGTCTTCTGTCCGCGTCATATTCCTGTGGAAAGACTCTGGGAGATGACTCACTGGAGAGGAGTGCGTGAGGACGTCCTTCTTGAGAACAAGTAGTGAAGCAGGAACATGTCAGTGCTCTCTGAAGTACCAGCGACCACGCCATTTATGATTATGAACAACAAGGATCACTCACCTCATCCACATGCTCAAAGGCGTTGATGATGTCGTAGGGCAGACAGGACAGCAGGTCGATGACAAACCACGTCTTCAGGTAATTCATCCGGATCAGCTTAGCGTCCGATATGACCTCCCCGGCCGGACCCACGAAGGTGGTGTGGAAGTTGAGGACGATGTCGACCAGAAAGATGACGTCAACCACACTGTCCAGCACCAGCCAGGCCACGTTGTTTTGCTTGGTCTTGAAGGAAACGTTGTAGGGCACCATGATGGCGGTGTAGAAGGTGAGGATGAGGATGACCCAGTCCCACGTGGTCTTGAAGGTGCAGTAGTGGAGGATGATGTGTGGAGGAGTCTTAGGGGCCTCCTGTTTGTACTGAGGCAGGATGTCTGAGCCCAGCTGGAGAGCCTTTCATTGAGAGGCGACATTTAGCATCATGAGTACGGAATGATACGTAAAGCAGATCGTTTATAAAGCTGATTCTGAAAGATGTGGTCACCTCGGCCAGTCTGGAGGGTTTGTGGGTAACCTCTGTCTTGCTCAGCGGCGCCAGTTGCTGCACCACGTTTCGATTGTTGGTCAGCGCTCGAGTCAGCCTTGCAAACTTTGTCCATCCTTTAACAGCAACACAGACAATGTTATCAAGGCACACAACACAGCTTGGCTTCCAAAAATAAAACAAGATTTAATACAAAGTTTTACAGGTTCCAGTGGCATGAACAAAGCAGAACAATAAAGGGCAGATATTTTAATATTTTATTTGAAAATGAATAGCAAGTTATTAGTGACAGTTGGGAAGAATTAAAACTTAGGTTCAGTGAGGTGTATTGAATTGAACTTCTCTCATTCATAAGTTTGTACATGAATGCATCATGTGTTCTGTCACCAACCATTAAAGACAGATTATAAACTCCATTTTTGTGCACAAAAAATGCAATAAAATGACGTATATTTGTGCACGTTTTGTTACATAATTAAATCTGTATTCCTTGTAATAGAACGTGTTTTGGAAACTCTGGATAATATAGGTGTGAGGGCCACATATAGGTTGAAAAAAAGCACAATGATGTTTCAGTCTTCACTGTAAGACCTGTCACATCTGTTTATTTCCTCTGCAGTATTTCCATACAGCTTCTTTTTTCCCCATGCGGTCCGACTGTTCGTCGTTTCCGCTTGATGTACGTAAAAATGTCTTTATCCCTTGGGTCACGGCACCGTGCAGACCCACAGAGACCAGTGTTCACTAACCCGAACACACAACACCTGGACAGTTGTATGTCACACTCCAGGAAACGAACATCTGTTCAGTCACAGCCACTTGTGTGTGTGTGTGTGTTTGTGTGTGCTGCGTCTCACCCTCCATTGTCTTTCACACTAGCAGCTGGACTTTTTGAGATAACCCGAAAATGTATAAAATGTTCACAAGCACAATAAGAATACCTACTGAGTTCAGAGGAACTTTCTCACCTCTGGCTGATTCGTCTTCAATCGGCTGTTTGAAAAGCGTAATGTCTCTGAAGGTGCAGAGGAAAAGGACCACTTTGTCATTTTCATTTCTGATTGGAGCTACCTGCATGTAGAGCCATATCGGTGTTCCTGTAATAGTTGAAGTAAGAGCCGTGCTGTTAGGACTCATGGGAAACAGAAAGAATAAATCTCACATAGCTTATGATCACATGATTGGGTGCTTACTGTTCTTTGTGTAAAGGAGCACCTCGTAGAAATTTGACTCATAGTTGTCAAAGGTTTGTCTGATTTTGTCTATGGTGTTTTTATCAGTCAGGTCACCGTACATGAAACTGCAAAATAAGAGAGAGGGTAAAACGTGACCTAGAATTCACAGTTCCATCATTTTAGATTAGTTTCCAACTTTGTATTAAAAGATTGTCTTTTAAAAGAAACCAAAAACAGCTCAATCTAAAAACAAACTGGACTTGTTTGAGTATTCTTAAAGACATCAATATTACCATAGCATGAGCTGAATCTGTATCACATTTATCTTGAGTTGAGATTCAATATCAATAAGCAGGACAAGCAACCCCACTGTGACCAATGCAATATTAATGTGTGGATGCAAACTTTGATACTAAATACTAAATTCTAAAGAAAACATGTTATAATATAGCCTCCCCTCTGTGGCTTCACATTCACGGGTTATACTAGATCTTACTTGCATGTGCTACTCCTGTGCATAACCTCAGCTCTGTGGTATCCAGACAGCTTGCAGAATCCATCGTTGCTGTACACAACCGGCCACTCCACGACCTGTGCATTTCCCAACAGGAAACTGGTTTCTGAGACAAAAAACGCACGGGACACAAACCTCAGGAAGATGACTGCACCAACTGATCAACTTTTAGAACGTCTGGGCACCCGACCACCGTTGCAGCTAGAGTTATGCAGCTGCAATTAAACCTTAATTAAATTATATACTTGTTCATATTTATATTCTTCTGTCGCCCTGACATGAGGGGAATTAGAGTTCATTTGTACATGAAATCGTCAGTTAAGTTTTTTTAAATACTGCCAAGTGCCATTAACAGCATTTTAATTACAAGACACAATGGGGGCAAACATCATCAATATTTAAAGCAGTAAACAGTGGTAATCAGACAAGTCGCTGGACAGAAATAGTCGCTGATAAAATGTTTATGTTCCTTAATGCGAATTAAATATGGATGAGGTGCTGAAAAGTTCTTCGGCTTCACAACAGCTTGGACGGAGCTGCAGTCTCCCGGGAGAAAGGAGTGAAAACATTTTCTCCAAATTAAACTGCACAGGATTTAAAGTGGTTAAAGCAGGTTTTGATGGTTTTGTGTTAGATGTGTTTATGAACGTTTCCACTCTGCAGTGACTTGAGCTGAGAAATTCAGACAATAACACCTGAATTTTTGATTATTTTTATATAAGGTGAACAATAACCTTACAGACATGTAATCAATGCTGTCTAACATGTGATGCATCTGTATTTTGAATAAAAAAAACCTCTCAATTTCACACACATTTGCCCTCAGTCTCAGGCAGATTGCAACTCATCTAGTTGCATCTTGTGCAGACTTTAAATCTGCCAGATGAACTGAGCTATTGACTGTTTCGCTGAGATGTGCTGCCTTTGTGAAAAATATATCAGTAAAACAATACTCTGCTCAGTGGGACGTACACATTGACCGAGATAAAAACAATAACTGTGCTACTGTAGGTGGAAATCACATTATACGACCTACAAAAGAAAATGAAGTAGCCCTCCTTAAGAAATGACTGCAAATTCAGTTTTTGCTCTTATTTACAGTTTTCATCGTCTTTGTTCACATGACCCCATCCCAAAATCAAACAAAACAGTAAATTATACAGATTGACTCTGAAAGATGTCATCAGACGTGGAGCAGCAGGTACAATAAATAAATCATGTCTGACCCTGATGTCTGCAACATGTGCTAGACTGCTAAACTTATTTGTTGCGTTAGACATGAACATAATCACAATGTAGAACTTCATCTACAAATAAAATCAATCAAACTATTTTCCCTTCCTAAAAAAAACACACTGCACATCAGGGTTAGTATAATTATTCTTCCAATAAAGAAGAATTTACCAGAAAGAGAAGCATCATATAAGCATCAGTAAATGGAGACCACTCTCATCTAAATCACATACGTCTATTAGATTTCAGATAATCGATACAGGGAATTTGGAAAATTGTTATATAACTCATCATTTCGCATGAATTTAAGTAAATAAATCCAAAGGTATTGGTTCTGTTTTCCATTAAAATAAACAACAATATCATGAGTTGTTAATTTCAGCGTCACACTCTTCATGGTAGCTCGACTAACATACATCAAAACAACATCACTTCATTACTGCTTCTAGTCCAGGCTGAAACTCACCGCTGGAGCGCCGGACAATGTTTTCCAGAAAAGTGTTCTGCGGAGCCACCAGCCCCCTCTTGCCCCCATGCATTATGGAGGCTTTAGGACAGAGACTCGGTGCTGCTCGGCGGTCTCTCCGGTGTAAACTACCCCTCTCCCCGGTCTGTCTGCCCGACAGCCCCGTGGATCAGTCAAGTTAGCCATAATGATAACAGGATGTCCGGCTTGAGGTTTCAAAAATAAAAGCCTTCGTCGAAGAACGTGGACTTCGTCAACAATGATACAATTTATTTACATGGCACCTTTCATAACACAAGAAAGTGGTTATTACAACCTCCCAAAAGACATATAACACAAACAAATAAGCAAACAATAAGATGCAAAATTATTAAATATTTATAAAGTGGTATCAGAGAGATGAACGGATTATTTATTACAGGTAGTAAAAGCAAATATGAAAGACAAAAAAACACACGAAATAATACAAAGACAAATCAGTAAATGGTAAATGGTACTTATATTGAACTGTCATAATCTAGACATACGTAGAGATGAAAGGCCTGTAATCCTATGAACTGGAACAGCTGAGCATCAACACATACATTGAAACTTAAAGGGCTAACAGTCAACTTTGATGGAACTTAACACACAAAACAAAGATCAGTTTTCAGATCTTGAACAAGTATTATACGACAGTCAGCAGGGTTTGCATTTACTTGCGTGTGAAAATGATGCCTTTATTTTGTAGGAAATCCCGTTGACCATCTACTGTTATTATTGTCTCTAACTTTCCAGACACATGGGGTGGCCTGAAACCTGTATTATACCTATACCTTAAATGTTTGATTAGTGATGACGAGTATCTGGAGTTTGAGAATTATTTGTATTTATCGTGATTTCAGCACGTAATCTATTTCATGTAAGTTTTTTTTTTGTTTTTTTTAAATGCAACTAGTAAATGCTTGCTTGTAAGATAACAATAATAAAAAAAATACTAATATAGCTATTGGATCATTTGTTATAAACAGTATAATTCAATATTTCAGTCCAAGGTGTCATATATGGAGAAAGTAGTATATTTAACCAAGCTTTGCGTTTCAGTATAAATGTTGTGATACTTGTGTATTTAATGATTACTTCAGTTTTTTTTTCTCTCCTTTTTGCACTTTATACTACAGTTGACAAATAAATACATTTATTTTTATTTCACTGCAATTATGTAACAGTGAGTTAACAGCAACACTTTGGTGGATTGAGATCTAATACAAAACTACATGATTACTTCTGTTAAAACTGCAGATACTAAATCACAGTGCTGTATAGATTTTATAGAAAGAGCTTCATGCATAATTAATATTGTTATTTTTGTTACTTTACTTTTATAATTGTGTATGTAATTTTGTAATGTTATCAATTATTCATGGGGGAATTTTTTTATTTAATTTGAATGTATATATTTTCTTAAAATTTCGAAGCTGTGTAATGTGTTACATGTCCAGCAGGAGGAGCTATCACACTTGAACACTTTTAACCGACTAATATTAAGTCAAACGAAGAAGACACGTAACCGAAGAAGAAGTAGTCGACCTAAAATCGTAATAACGGCCTGACGCAGTTAGGTGGGTCTCTATGAATTAGCGTTACACTGCGAGAAGTAATGGTTAACTGTAACGGACTTTGGATGCTGCTGTCCACATCTTCCACGCCGCTGTACGAGGTCGGTGTTTTGAATACAGATACCAGGCGGTGGTGAAGAGTTCCTGCTCCGAGCTTGTTGCTAGATCTCTCTGATTTTGTTCCGTTTTGAGGAATGCGACGTCCGCCGAGCTGTACTTCTGCTTAGCTTCCTGGATGATGAACTTTCTTTTTTTTTTACACAACACAGCAGTCTTTTTTAAACTAATTTAAGAATATATATATAAATATTAAAAAATGGATAACGTCTTCATTAAGACGTTTGTGCAGATGTGTAATTATCTCCAAGAGCCTTGCCATGTAGCGAGGTTTCAAAATTTCTGCGGCATTAAAGGAACGTTTCCTGAAAAAACGGCCAAGCCACAGAGTGGACAGTCGCAGCCGGACGGTCCCGGGCTGAGGAGGAGGGTCCAGAGCTCAGAGGTCGGAGTCGGTAACGGAGCCGCCGGAGATGCCGCCGTGCCACAGGTTAACGGGATGCAGGGCGACGATGCATCCGCAGCTGACGCCGACCCAGAAACCACCAGAGCCAAACCCCTCCGGAGAAACTCCTTGACTGGGGATGTGGGTCAGGAGTTCCTGGTCCACAACAAGTTTCTCTTCTATCTGTTCACGTTTGGGACTGAGCTGGGCAACGAGATGTTCTTCATCATCTTCTTCCCCTTCCTCTTCTGGAATATCGACGCCCTGGTCAGCCGGAGACTCATCGTCGTCTGGGCCTGGAACCTGTTCGTGGGACAGTCCACCAAGGACATGGTCCGCTGGTCCCGGCCAGCCTCCCCTCCCGTGGTGAAGGTGGAGGTCTTCTACAACTCCGAATACAGCATGCCCTCCACCCACGCCATGACAGGGACAGCCATACCCTTCTGCCTCTTCATGCTGACCTACGGACGGTGGCAGGTGAACATTTTTAGAACTTGAGGTGTCATATTAAGGTGAAAACAAAGTCATGAATGTGCAGATGCTTCAGGTGGAAGATGTTCACTGTGTGTATGTTAATGACATGAGCCCAGCTGCAGATCTTCCATCTCTGGGGCCAACCTTTAAATGTGTTGGTACCGTCCACAAGCTGCAGGCTGTTAAATCTAAACAGAGAAATATCACTGTGCTACGTCATATTGTCCTGCTTCACATTATAGCTTCACATTATATTAGATTTCAAAGGTCTTGTCTCAACCCACAGGATGTGAACACAAGTTTGATCAAGACGTTCAATTGCTACAGTTATTTTCATACACCATGTCTTTTAATACATTCATTTGCCAGTTCATTAGGTACACTAGTGAAAACAAATGTGTTCTCTAATAGTCCTGCAGTCCGTCACCCTTCATGACTAAAATGGGGTCGTCAAAACAATAGAAACACAATAGAATAGCGCCACAAACCACAGCCTTGAAAATGAACAAACACGCTTGAAGCAACAGCTCTCTCAGTTATTTTAGACAAATGCTGAATACCACGAACTTCATAGAGATAAGAGTTGGTGAAAGACTGTTCTATTAGAATGCATTCATTTTCACTAGTGTACCTAATGAACTGGCAACTGAGTGTATAGGTCTGCTCAGGTAAAATCTACATTTAAAGATTCAGAGAAAAAAAAATCCAGCTTGTATTTTTGCCACTCGGTATCAAGGAGGGTCGATGGGTCAGTCTGAGCAAACAAGACAAAAAGGCAAAGATTGCCTTTAAAGCCTTAAGAATCCTTGCTTCCTGGACTTGTATGAACAACAACACAGACTCAATAATATGTATGGAGCTGCTGTGACTCATACAAGCAACATAACATGCATTTCTCTGTTTAATTTGACTGTGTGAGTTGCATGTGAGAGAAGAGAAAGATTTTTTAAGGCAGTCAAAGACTCACTGTTTCATATTGGCAGAGGACAAAGAAGGGAGTGGTGGAGATCACTTTGAGTAAAAGAAAGTTTCAGACTTTTCCTGTGACTGAACATCTCCACTGGCAAAACCAGATCAGCCGTCTCAAAGAAGTGAAACTTCTTTTTTTCACCATCATGACTGCGCTAAGAGCAGTTGTAATATGATATGAACTGGAATCAAGTTTTACTTTTAAAGTTGGAGAGACTCTGTTCCTAAAGGGAAGTGTTTTGCTTTTTCTCTGTTGCAGTTTCTCTTTGAGTTATTGGCAGACATACAGTATACAAGTTAAACAAGTTAAATGATCAGAACTCTGAAGGCAGATGAAGGAAAGAGCTGTCAAAAAAGGAAGCAACAGAAAAAGAGGATGTGTTGAGTTGGAATAAAGAAAAAATAAATTGACCAATAGGTCGGCACCAGGAAGGAAGAGCTTGAACAGAAGTGGGCTTTTTGTTGTTGTTGTTCATCTGTGCACACGGCCTTGGACTGAATCCATGCAGCTGTCTGAACTGTATGAACTGTCTCAGTGTCTCCAAGTTTCATGCAGTGTCATGACTTTGAAGGTGGAGGAACTGAAATAATTCGGAAAGAGGTTATGAAAGATAAGCTGATGGCAATAAATTGCTTTTGAGGCAGGAGGAAGAGTCAAAGTATTATCTGATGTTGAAGACCTTATTAGCTTATTAGCTGTGCTAGAGGAATGTCTCTAGGGATGTTCGGTCATTCAGTCTGGACCAGTGTGTATCTTAACTATTGATATAATAGCTTAAGAGCAATGAGCCCACTTACTGTGGTGACTCCCTGACATGTCCTCCTTGAAGTTGACATTTTTGGCTTTAAGTTAACCCATTTAGGCCTGAAACCTACTAAAGCCTGCTAAAAAAGGCCTTTTTATGCCTAAATACTCTTCTGTAAACCCCCTCTCAAAACCTGGGGTTTTTCAGAACAATATGTCAAAATATGTCAACGCGTTTGCCGGCCTTAATGGTAACTATGCATAGATGCGTGATCCGGTCTTAAAGGTAAACACGCACAGATGAGTGATCAGGTCTGAATGGGTTAAATATCTCAACTACTTTTTCTTCATGCCCTGAATTCATTGGAATCTGTTTATCCTGACTTCTCATCTAGAGCTACCATCTGGTCACACTGCGCAAAAATACTCGCAAAAGTGACAACATTATCATTGGCTTCACTTCATTCTTGTAGAGTGCTACTTGGCCAATGCTAACCGGGTACAAAAGCAACGCTAAACAGTGATGTCATTGTGTGCATGCTGATGTTAGTGTTTAACTTGATGCACTTGAGTGCCAAAGTACAGCCTGACAGAGCTGCTAGCAGTGTTTTCACAGCGACCTTTGCATGAATTGTGTCAAGGACAGATATCAGATAAATGTACACTATCGACTGTTAGAAGTGATGTTCGAAAGCGGTTATTCCTGTCCAGATGGCTTCACAGATATTAATGCTATGTCAAGAACAATGCCTTGGATGTTAGAAAAAGTCTTGCAGAATTACTGCATTAGGCCGCTACGGAAGTGCGCTGTTCTACAAAGTCATGATCTAGATGTTTTAATTTTTACAACATACAGTGTATAAACTTTTTGAAGCAGCAATATTTATGTTCTCTCCTACAGTACCCTTTCCTCTTCGGCTTCTCTGTGGCTCTCAGCTGGAGCGTCCTGGTTTGTGTAAGCAGAGTCTACATGGGGATGCATTCTGTTCTGGTAAGAAGATTAAATCAGTGAAATATGAATTGATAAAATAAAGTGATGCTACTGCACCTGGACAAGACTTATACTGCAGTCATAGCTTGGCAGGTTAACTTGGGAACATCAGACTTGGGCTGGTCAAGAATGTCTTCAAGAAAACTTTTGGAAAAACAAAATGCACCACCTCCACATGCATCGCAGATTTCTACACCTGATTGCAATCAGACCTGCTACGCATCCTTGTATTATGGAGGATTCCTCAAACAGCTCGGCTCAACTCGGCTCACATGCCTATCTCTGAAATCAACTGCACATATTTTAAATGAGTTGATAGGTCACTGTGAGAGGACTTGTTGGACCAGTTCTTAGAAACAAGATTCTGTGAGGCCACAACACACATTTCAGTGAATTGCTTTTCTATCTGCTTGGTATATTTCCATCCTTATGGAACTTAAAGAAGGAGAGCAGGTAGATGCATATTTAATTAGTTTGTTTTTTAAATACTGTAAACCATCTCTTAGTCATCAGTGAGAAAGTGTTTCTGCGTTTTTACACAACATACACTAATGACCCTTTATCATGTTGATAATAAAGCGAGGAACTTAAAATTTATGATTCTTTCTAAGAGACAATAAACTAATTAAATTGAGTAGATAAGGCTTAGATTAGATTCTGTGACTGGTCAGTTGCTCTCACCAGATAATCATGCAATCTGACAGGAGCTCACCTGATTTTACGGGGCTTTTTATGATCGCAAGGATGACTGTCTTTGTGAAAAGTGTTGCCTTGCGCCTCCCACAGGGCAGGAAGAGAGCTGCCTAAAGTTTTTATTTTAACTTTGTGAGCACAAATGTGAAATGTGTAAAATGTACACAGTCAGACATAAATATGCAGACTGTGATTAAATCCAGCAACTAAATTTGGCTCCTGGTTTACAATGATTCATGTCCCTGTGTTGCAGGAGGTAATCACTGGCTTCCTGTACAGCCTTCTCATCCTTGCATTTTTCCAGCCAGTCTTGGACAAGATCGACAACTACTACATGACAGACCACTACGCTCCGCTTATGATTATTGTGTCGCATGTTAGCCTGGGACTTGTGGCTTTCTCTCTGGATTCATGGAGCACCTCTCGGGGCGACACAGCTCAGGCGCTGGGTACTGGGGCAGGAGCTGCTTTGGCAACTCATGTGAACTATCAGCTGGGGCTGCTGCTGGATCCGCCACTGTCTTCACTTCCTCTAACTTTACCTCCACTCAGCATTGGCCTGGTGTTACTCTCCCTGCTGCGCTTCCTCATCGGAGTCGCGGTCATCCTCGTCACGAGGATGGCCATGAAAGCAGTCACTATACCTTTCTTGTGCCGACTGTCTGGGCTGCCCACAGATGATGTGAGAAGGGCCAGACAGCACATGAAAGTAGAGTTGCCCTATCGTTACATTGTCTACAGTGTTGTGGGTTTTGTCTGCGTGTGCTTTGTGCCTCTCCTATTTAGGCTCTTGAACCTTGCCTGAGTGTTGTGTGCTAACTGTCACATCCTGCTGACATGTTCACTGACGCGGTAAAAGCCGACAGCACCTGGAAGCAGTGCTTCTTGTTTAGATGCAAGATGAAGGAACTGTTTCTGCATGATAAAATAAACTCAAGTAAAGGATAAATCAGATGATATTGTCGATACATCCCACTAAAAGATCCAAAACCTAAAATAAACTTATCCACCAAGTATTGTTTATGTAGCCAAAGCCTAATGTCGCTTACCCCAAAAACTATAAAAAGGTGAGCTGCACAGCTGCTCGGAACTGGGTCATACACCACTTTATTTGTTTTGCAATTTATTTTGCTTAAAGCCATTTTCATGCACCCCGGAACATTTCTACACACCGTCTAGAGGATGGTTTTGTATAGGAGAAGGCAAATGTCAGAATCAGTCAGACCAGACATTAAATAGATTTAACTCTGATCTTATCTATAAGAAAACTGTACGTCACCTGAGCATGTGTGTGTTGCACGTCATATCCTGCTTCCTGCACACTCTTGCCAGTTAATTAAACAAAGAATATTTCCATTAGTGAGACACATAATGTATAACCTCTTCTTGTCATCTGTGTGTGTGAAATCAGCTTAAATCTCACATGCGCTGTTGTGCTGCTATAAATACAGCCTAAGAATTTATTTGTATTGGTCTGCAGTGGAAAATAGTTAAACTAATTCATTCTTTAGTTTCAGTGTTACTGGATTAAAAACTTCAGACCCTAGCTGTTTTTAGCTATACACTGACTTAATGCAAAGAGCTTACACACGCAGGTTGGAGGAAATATTAAACATGGCTAACACACGGCTGGTTTTCGTCTTTTCATGGGATTTATTGTCGCATCGAATGCATTGAATATCACCTGCCTTATCCTTTAACAGTCACCTGTGGTCGACGCACTTAAGTGTGAACTGGAACATTGCAAGCAAAATCTGATGTACTGTAACGATGCTTGTATTCATCAAGAAGGAATCTATTGTACATTTCTGTCAAAATATACAGGACTTATGTTATCAGAGAGTTTCATGCTCTAAGAATAAACCAAACAATGATGCAGTAAAGTCTGAAGTCACTTCACCTCTCATTCGTTGCCGTGTTTTAAATCAAAAGCCTGAAAGCAATAAGAAGATACTGAAAGTATTCAAGCTCTCAGGTGTCAGTATAGTAATGAGCGCTATTTAAACATTGAAGACTTTTTAACTTCAAGCAGGTCTGTTGTGTCAACACTTACCATAGTCAGCATTATATTATTGCCTATCTTTTGTATATTTCTTGTGCCACAAAATTGTTTGTTTGTAATCTTGGCCCAAAAAGTCATTTGAAAGTAGAGAATCAAGAAAAACAAATATTTTTGATAAATTATTTTATCAATGTGATCAGCTGAGTTGCTGCTCTATAGGGAAAAAACTTTATTACTAGAAATTCCAGAGACATTTCAACTGTTCTTATTCTGCAGAATATAAACGTGGAACTTGTTTGATTGTTGTAATCATTTGTAATTTGTTGTATTGTTTTAATTATGGTTAACTGAATTATTAAACTCAGAATATTAACCCTCAACTTACTGTGTATCATGAACATGAACATGTCAGACTCTTTGTCCTCATCAAATCTCCCATCACGTTCCTTTGTTATGCAAGGACTGTGTCTGAAAACCTATGGTAACCTATGGAAAAAACAAAAAACAAAATAAAAGACTATAAAATGAAAGTTGCTTCATGTTTTTTGCAAAAAAATTAATAAGAAATGAGTCATGTATATGGGCTTTGATTTTGAGTACATATATGTTATCTCAGTAAAAGTATGAGAGTACAGTATCTATGATTTTTCTGAAGTCTGGCAAAAACATGTCAGCTCTAATACTTCACAAGTAGCTGAGCATGACTGAAAATAATTCCTCATGGCATAATGCCAATATTTTGTACTGTTCGACACAATACTTATTATTCAATTTTATAACAAGTAATTATTATAACTCATAATGATATATCATTGCATATAAATAGGGGTATTTTTTTATTATTCAGCCCATCCTCATAGATTTATATTGGAATGGATAAAATAACAGAAACACCTGTCAGTTAAACATAATACAGTCATGACCAAAACTGTTGAACCTTCAAAATCATCATACAGAAGCAACACCTCACTTTCAACAAAACCTCAGTATCATACCCTTTGCAAAGGATTTTATTATTTTTATTATTATCATCTCACTCAATGTTATAATTACAGTCACGAGTTTCTTGTAAATGGTTTGCAACAAATATTTTTCCTCTTTTATTTTTTCAAATTCCGTTTGAAATTTTGTTGGAACCTTTATTTTGAAAAGAGTGTGTTTCCGGAAAAACCGGAAGTCCGTAGGTTTACATTTACCGGTCAAAACATTTAACTTCAGTAGGTGAAAGTGGAGACGCAGGGCTGGGCACGATACTGCATTTACAGTAACATTTTAGCAAATTAATGTAACCGTGAAGTAAATAAATGAGTTAATTAGTCAATTTGTTGTAGTTTGTAATTTCTCTCGCTGACCGCTGACACCGTGGACCCACTGTTACTGTCACTGACTGCGTTGGTTAGTTAGACAAAAGTTAGCTTGACCTGCTGGAAGATAGTAGCTTAAATGACATACGGACAATTTATATGAAGTTTTATCTGGGGGAATTTTGATTCCCTGCCTGCAGTGCAGATGCCTCGTTTGGAAAACTCAAATGGCAGAGGGACAAAAAGGTAAGGCTTGAAGTTTCCCCTGCGTGGAAACAGATGGAGATGTAAAGTAAACCAGACATCAAAAGTGTCTCTTACTGCTCTGCTAATTTATGCTGACTCTCAGTGTTTTTGTATACAATTTCCTCACATCCGGGTAGCTTCTTAATCCACCACCTTTCTTAATGTCTGTATTTCAGACAATAAGTAAAATAAGTAAGAAACAAATGAGGTATTGGCAGTCTATTGTTTGTGCTTTGTTGGTATTGCAGCATATGCAGAAATGAATTCAAATGCTCTAGTTGTCTAATACACTATTTCCTCTCCATAACAAAAGGCTAAAATTAGACTGGAAGTTTGTTCAGAGGCTCTGCAGCATCCAGAGAGTCCTGTTCCCATCATGGACCAGCCAAAGCGTTCTGATGTTTGGGACGCTGCTTGGTGTTACTCTGACAGGTAACAGCAGAAGTTAAAAAAAAAACAAAAAAAAAAAACTCTTTGTACAAGAGGAGAAATGGCAAAAAGAGGAAATACATTATCACACCCGGGTCAAACTAGCTTCAAATAGCTAGTACATAGTATATAGATATTTAAGCCTAAAGACTCATTCCCAGCCTGAACAGTACTTGTGTGTGGTTTTAAATACTGTATATTATGTTTTTCCCCCTTGCTGACCTTTAGCTGTAAGTGTTTCCTCATTACCTTTTACAAGTCTCTGTTCGACTGGCCTCCTTACAGTGCAATGTGCTAACACATCTTTTTCTGCCATCAGAACAGCTGATCATTTACCAAGTGGGAGTCATCCCCAGTCACTTCTACAATGTGCTGGCAGACAAAGACTACTCAGCCTTCAGTAGTCTGGTGGGCACAGCCATGGTCCTCATTATACTCAACTCCACAGTAAGTGGTAGTAGCAGTGAGTGCTGAAGTCAAGCTATAGTACTTTGGCAACAAATTAAAAATGGATTGTGTTTTAACCTGAAATCTGGCCATTCAACAGTTTTTCCGCTTAGTGCACGTCCAGACTGAATTCTTATCATTTTCCTTTGTGTGAACCTCTGATTCTGATCAGTCTGCTGATTTAGGCTATTGATAAAAATACTTTCAGAAGCTTTCTATACGGCCTTCATGTCAAACTGTGATAAAAAAAAGAGATTAAGTCATGCAAAAAAAGAGTGATAAGCTTTAAAGCACAACCACATAGATATTTTGCAGCTATAACACTGTTACGTATGTATCCTGTCATTAAAAGGAATGTAATTTATTTTATTTGATCAAATATAATTCTTTTATCAAATCGGTTCTCTGCTCATGGAGATGTACTTAACCAAAAGCCAGAAGTTTATATTTTACTGCACAGAATCACATTTGATCTTGTATTTTTACTACAATAGTAGCTGCTTTATAAGGTCAACCTGACCTGAGAGACCTGAGAAACTTTATTTAAGCTTTATTGTAGGATATTGCTTTATAAATGAACACAAGTCACGGGCCTCTTCTGACACATTATAAATAATGTTTGTTTTTCTTAGTCTGTGTACTTTACTGTTTCACTGTTACTTTTTCTCTCTAACGTGCAGCTTC
>JASGAT010347927.1:30683-42457 GCA_030220025.1 Chelon auratus
CCCCCAACAGATGAAAAGTATTGACCAATACATTTGCAACCAGCTGTATCTTAGCTGGAGGACAACGCTAACCGAGAGCCTCCATTCGGCCTACTTTCAGGGCCGAGTCTATTACACACTCAATGTACTCAGAGAGGACATTGATAACCCGTGAGCATAACACGTTTCTTACTTGGATATTTGTTCCTAGACTATAGATTTTACCATATGTGGTCTGTGTAGTGTCCATGTAAGTGTATCATCTGAACAGCTTTGTGTATTAAATCAAATGTGCGTTTGTTTCTGTGTACCTTACAGAGACCAGCGGATCAGTCAGGATGCTGAGAGGTTGTGTAAGCAGATGAGCAGCATGGCTAGCCGCTTGATTGTCTCACCGTTCACTCTGGCATACTACACCTACCACTGCTTTCAAAGGTGAGTGAGTATGGTGGCAATAGATGTTGAACTTCAAAAGGCTGCGCTTGTATTTCATGTGTGACTGAAGTTAAAGCCTCATCAGAGACATTCTGATCTGTTGAGGTGTCTAATTAAAAATAACATTTGTGTTTGATAAGACTGACATGTTAAAATGATAAAGTTAAATATGTCAAAATAGATATAACTTTTAGCCAACAAATGTGCTCTTCATAGCTTGTTAAAAGACGAGAGAGTCCTGTTTTTATCAGAGACAAAAGGGCTGCTGCAGCTCTGCTGGAGACTACTCATTTGTAGTGTGTTTTGCTGTCTTATGTAACACTCTTTTCTGTGTTTGAAAATAGGTACATAGTTATATTTGCTTTACTTTGTAGCACCGGTTGGATCGGTCCTGTGAGTATCTTTGGATATTTTGTCATCGGCACCATTGCCAATAAAGTCCTCATGGGGCCAATTGTGTCAACTCTGTTTGAGCAAGAAAAACTAGAGGGAGACTTCAGGTAAGTTCACAAACAAAAAATGTTGATGTAAATCAAAATTTGAGCTGTGAAAAGAATGCAGACGGACTGCTGTTTTCCTTGACCTTTAACAGAGTGGTTGGGTGTTTTGTCAACTTTATTTAATGCAAATCCTTCCAGTGTTTATCGTCAAGGAAACCAGCCCTTTGTTAAGAGGAAGTATTTGTAGACTTTGGCCCAGTGCCTTTTGCCTTCTAAACGACACAGGATGTGCGTCAGCTTGCAGTGTAGTTATTTCCTGTATTGAAATGTTTTACTAGCGGGAACAATTAGATTTTGTGTTGAGGAGGAAAAAGATGAAAGATCTTTGTGTTTAAATCTTACATTACATTGTTTGAAAGTCGAACACTGATTTTTTTTTTTTTTTTTTTTTAATGTCCAGATTTAAACACATGCAAATCCGTGTCAATGCAGAGTCTGCAGCTTTTTACAGGTGAGACTCAAGCACTAGATTTCTATATCTGGTCGAATTTTTAGCTTTCTACTCTGCAAACTGTACTTGATTTGACATTGTTGGACATTCAATCACACCAAAAAGCAGGTGGAAAAAATGCAACTGTCTACTGCTTTTAGAGCTGGCAAAGTGGAACACATGAGGACCAACCGAAGACTGCAGGCTCTGCTGCAGACCCAGAAGAGACTCATTAACAAAGAGCTCTGGCTTTATAGTAAGAAAAACTTTGACACCCATATCGACCATTTCTCACAGTGTTGTGATTAAACGTGAAGATTTAACCTGTCACGTCTCCTTTCTTAGTTGGGGTCAACACCTTTGACTATCTCGGAGGTTTCCTCAGCTACATTATCATCGCCATTCCAATCTTTACTGGTATTTACGATGGTCTCACTCCAGGTGAACTCAGTGCACTCATCAGTAAGGTAGGCTTGTTGTTTTATTTATGTTTTTTTGTTTTAGTTTCTTATTTCTCCACCTAAATTGACCTCTTCCTTCACATGTAAAAGGAACAAACCTTAGAAATGTTGCTGGACGGATAATAAGATCTAATCTTTGACTTTGTTATTTGGGTAACTGTAGTGAGTACAGTAGTGAAACAGAAACAGGGTGGACATGAGTAAAAAGCTAAGCACACTTGTTTTAACAATTAAAAAAATGAATTACAAATAAAAACATAATATAATGAATTATTAACCAAAATAAAGGAGCTTATATTAGGTTTGTACTCACAGTTTTGTTGGGAGATGAAATGGTTCACAGTATCACTGCCTCAAAGAGAACTGTTGTTGCTTGTTTACCCACTAGGTGGCACCAAAAGCCTTCCTACCTTATACAGTGATGATGTGTCCCAGCGCATCCACAGATGTATCTATACACACTGTCTTCAGGAGTATTATAGTAGCTTCATAATTGTCACAATCTCACGTAGTATGCATAGTATTAAATTCCTCTTGTCTTTGTTGCTGTCGATTGTTCTGCATTCAGATGCTTCTTTTAAAATCTTATCTCTTATTTGCACTCTGCTCTCTCTCCTCGTTCATATTCAGAATGCCTTTGTGTGCATCTACTTGATAAATGGCTTCACGCAGCTAATAGACCTGTCAACTACTCTGTCAGACGTGGCTGGATACACCCACAGGTATCATTGCTGCATGCCTTAATTCACCTCCTAAAGGACAAATGATGACAGCGGGGTTTGTGCATGCCATACTCTGACTCTGTGTGTATATGTGTGTGTGTGCTGTGGTCAGGATTGGAGAGCTGAGGGAGGTGATGGATGACATCCTACGCAAGCAGTGCGACTACGACCCTGCGTCAGGAGAAAGCTATGACTTTGACAGGTTTGTGTGAAAACCCTATATTAATCTCTGCTGCAGAAAAATGTCCCACAGAGATGATTTAGGAAAATGGCTGCATGTTAAGTGAATGCAGAGATGACATTAAACAGGTAGAAACAAGATCGCAAATAGTAAAGAAGATGGTAAATAGGAATGTTTATACCGCCATCTCTCCACACAGCGACTTCAACGTCCACGCAGGCCCTGTGGACACTGCCTTCATCATAGACAATCTGTCCTACAAATCTCCGTTCTCAGCCGAGCTGCTGGTGGAGGACCTGAGTCTGAAAATCAGCCAGGGAACTCATCTGCTAGTGGTGGGGAACACTGGCACCGGCAAGACATCATTACTGCGGGTCCTCAACCGTCTCTGGGAAGCACACAATGGTACGAGGGAGCAGTGGGACTGAGGTTGTTTTGGTCATTATGATCTATTTAATGTCACAAACGACAGGGGAGCCTCAATCAGAAGGTGTGGAAACTTCTTACAGATGTGGAGAAAAAAAAATTCCGTACTGTCTGCACATACTGTGAAAAATTTCTGAAGACTGAAGGTTTCCCCATACAAATTTTCCATGAACATTCATTCATTATCTGTAACCACTTGTCCTCTAGAGGGTCGCCGGAGGGCTGGAGCCTATCCCAGCTGTCAGTGGGTGAGAGCCTGGACAGGTCGCCAGTCTATCACAGGGCTAATACAGAAAGACAAACAGCTATTCACACTCACAGCCAGTTTAGAATCACCAATTAACCTAATGAGCATGTCTTTGGACTGTGGGAGAAAAAGCCTTTTTCTTTTGTGCCAATACAAATCTGTACTGTAAATGTTCCTTCTGATGTGTCTTATTTCTTTATAGTTTTTCTAATGAGAAGAGACCTTATGTCTGAAATAAATCCTTGCACATCTGTAACTTCACTCTTTCCATTTTGTGTTTCTTCTTGTCAGGTTTTGTCCAGATGACCACATGTTTCGGGCCCAGAGGAACCCTCTTCCTGCCACAGAAACCCTACCTGACTGATGGCACACTGCGTGAACAGGTCATCATCTGCTGTTTTCCTTGAATTGTTATTTCTTTGTAGAGCCTGCAAGTTGACAATACCATACATATACTGTATGGATAGATGTTAATCTATGAAACATTTACCTGAATTTACTCATCTCTCCAACAGGTTATATATCCATTGAAGGATATCTACCCTGCATCAGGTATTATATCAACCTGTTTCATTAAAACAACAGTTGTGTGTTCTGGAATATTATGCATTTCTGTGTTTATTTGGACTCATTTTATTTGACCCTGTTTTTTTTTACTGTAAGACTTTGACTTCATGCTGCCTGATGAACAATTTTAAAGATATTTATAATGTGTACTCTTTTAGGGTCAGTGGATGATGACAGAATTATAAAATTCTTGGAGCTAGCTGGAGTGGTGGGTAATTTAAACTAGTAATATCAGCAATCTTAAATCTGTTTTTCCAAGCTGTTAATTCACCTTAGGTTAATTTCTAATTGGGGATACACTAATGTTGTATCCAACTTAACGTGTGTTCTAGTCCAGTCTCCTAAAACGGACCGGGGGGCTGGATGAACAAGTGGACTGGAACTGGTGAGAGGAGACAAAGTTAAACTGTGTTACTGCGCAGTCAGTCAGTCATACATTACTTCATTAAATGATGCAGAATCTGAAAGATTTTTCTCTGCAGGTACGACGTTCTGTCCCCAGGTGAAATGCAGCGTCTCTGCTTTGCTCGACTCTTCTACCTGCAGCCCAAATATGCAAGTGTGTTCCTCATCAGAGCATCCCGGGATAAATATTAGACAATTCAATTATTCTAGGTGTAAAAGCTTTATGATCTAAAACTTTCTTTATTCTTCAGTTTTAGATGAGGCCACCAGCGCTTTGACTGAAGAGGCAGAAGCACAACTGTACCGAACCTGTAAACAGCTGGGCATGACACTGGTCAGTCTGGGACACCGGAGCAGCTTGGAGAAGGTAGGCTGAACACAAGGTGTCCCATAAACTTCTCTGGAATTAAAGGAATAAGTCGGAATCAAAAGGACCATAATGTTTGCAAACTACAGCTCATAAACTCCAATTACCATGATAGGGAAGACGTTTTAAGCTTTTATCTTTTATGCTTGATACATGTACTTTATTATTGAGCTAAATGCCTATGCCTAAATACTTCTGTTTTCCCCAGTATCACGACGTCCAGTTAAAACTGTGTGGAGGAGGCAGATGGGAGTTAATAAAGTTAAGAGGAACTGGGGGGAGCCTCAGTCTCAGAGAAGAAGCCATGTGAACACAGACATCCTGAACGTCCTGAAAGCATCAGTGTTGGAGGTGGGAACAGAACAGTTCTTCAATTCATTTGTTACTTATACTAAAGTGCTCTTCAACAAGGCACTTTAAGCGTAGTTGCACAGTTGTAGACAAAAAGGTTGAAGGGGCCTTGTAGGTTGGGAACTAACCAAAATGTTCCGGGAGCAAAGGCAATTCACCCATCGTAACAAAAACCAGGAAAGAAAAACACTTGTCTGTAAGTCTTGTGTACATTTATGTAAGATTACAGTTGTTCATTGTATTATGTTTACAATCACATTGTGGGATTATTACAGCTGTGTAGCCCAATTTTGTTATTAAAAACAAACAATGTTCTTTGCTTTTAGAAATTCCTACTAAAAGCGGATTACGTCTGTGGATTATACATACAAAGAGTTGTCTACCTGATTTCATAAAGTGTTCATGTCTACAATAAAAACACAGTGTTTGGTCATTAAAATTGGTTTTCATACTGAGGCACAAGTCTAGTTAATTAAAATGGAGCGCAACGTGCAAGCACAACATTCACAGTCCTCTTTAGATGTGACAGTTTTCTGATCATCATCATTATTGTTGTTGTTGTTTGCTCAAGAGCTCACTGTGACCTTGAATAATCTCCTGAACCGTTGCGGGATCATCCAGCGTGCTGAGGTCACCCAAGCTGTGCAAGTCACAATCCACGACTTTACGCAGCACCCGCCGCATTATTTTACCTGAGCGTGTCTTTGGCAGACGCTGGACAAGCTGTGACGAAGACCAATAAAAAGTTACTACACTGAGCCGGTCTTAAATGTCAGTTTACTATTTACAGTCAACAAGGCAGAATTACCTGGATGCAGTCCGGACAGGCATACTTAGCAATTTTCTTGGATACCATGTTGTTTAGCTCTCGGCACAAGTCCTCCTCTTGAACGTCGACATTCTTTTTAAGCACCACAAAGGCATACACACCTGATATAGCAAAAGAAAAAAAAACAGCAGATCTAAATCTGTCAACAAAACATATTATGGACAAATTTACTCCGTAAAGAATGTCACTGACCTTCTCCTTTGATGTTGTGTGTGTATCCTATGACAGCAGATTCAGCCACGGCTGAACACTGATTCTGTTACAGAAATCACAACCAGGATCATTGTAACATATTGAGTTATGGGAAGAAATGGCTCAAAAACACACATTTATGTTTGGCTGAACATTGGGCAGAAAGGTAATGAAACGGAAATGCCTTCAACAAAGTCCAAAGAGGTCTTTTTTTTTTTTTATTACTTTTCAGATAACATTTTATTCAGGATTTTATTGCTCCTTTGTTTTGGTAAAATTTAACTTTTGAGAACATGTGGTCCAGAACTAAATATATGGTGGTGAATGGACTGCCATTATGTTTAACATGAACTCAAAAGAAAATGATCTGAGCCCAACAAGGTCATCCTCAGTCATAAACCTTGTAATTAATAATGCTCAGATTCAACATTGTCTTAATCAAGGCATGTAAACCCACTTAGTCATCTGACCAAAGCCTTTGACATTAAAATGTATTAATCATTAACCTTACCACAACATCCTCTATTTCTGCTGTGCCAATCCTGTGGCCGCTCACGTTAATGACGTCGTCAAGGCGACCAGTAATCTGGTAGTACCCCTCCGCAGAGCGATAGGCACCGTCACCAGTGAGGAAGTAACCTACAGTATGAGCACACATGAAGAGGCATTTAGAGACTGGGTGGTTTTTCTCTTTATTGAAAAGTTTGAGACTAGAATTACTGCCTTGTGGTGTTTTGCCTCCACAACTGGTCAAGCTGTAGTTTACCACAAGCTTGGCCAGCATCAGCAAAAATCGCTGAGTTTGTGGTGGATTGCCAGAGGGACAGGAGTGAGGAAGTGATAAGGGTGGACTCATACTAAACATCTGTGTGAAACTTATTCGTTCTATTATTCATAATTAGTATGAATATTTGAGTTATGGCCAAAAACCTTTTTTTTTTTTGTGAAATCACAGTGATTTTTTGAAATCAACTTTGAATTTGAAGGTCAAAGAAATTCCTTCAAGGCATTCCCGAGGCATTGTGTCTTCACAAGAATAGTGCAGACACCCCAGTCAAAAATGCTTCCAGCCACCACTGTCACCTGCACAGAGACATAAAAACACCGTGATAACTAAGGCAGCTTGTTCCTGAATGCGTCATACTGTACCGGGGTACGGCTGGCAGTAGGTCTCAATGAACCTTTGGTGGTTGTTATGAATAGTCCTGGCCATTCCAGGCCATGGTTGAGCCATACACAGAGCTCCAGATGTGTTGTTGGAAGTCAGTACTTTGCCCTGAAGAAATCCAAAACGGTGCAAAAAGTTAACAGAAAAAACATAATGATAGCTCACTTCTGTTAAGTGCCAGTAAAAACATGTGACCAGACAAGAGACAATACTGCAACATTACACCCTATCAATGTTGAAGCTCTAAATATTTTGTGTGTTTTGGTTGCAAAGGAGTAAAAGAGACACCAGAGCTCAGAGACACCACTCCAACTGTCTGCACAGATTGTGCATTGCAAAAGCAACCTCAAAAGCAACAAAATGGTGCAACAGCTTTTTAATAGGGGGTTTGGCACACATAGAGTGGGTCTGACGGGTGGGAGCAGGCTGGGTATCAAAAGTGACACAGCTGGTGATTATTTTATAATCCTAATCTGACCCTCTCCTCCAGGCTGCTTTCAGCCATTCAGCATTCACAGGGATGGCACGCTACACACACGCACACACAAGCACCACACCTCAGAGTCCATGAGCACTGGCTTAATGCCAAAAAAGGGTCTCATAGCCATTCCTGGGACAATCTCTGCATCTGGGTCTGATGGCCTTGGGGCGATGCAGATGCCACCTGTCTCTGTGAACACACAGCAAAACAAGGCAAGTGCACTTTCACAAAAGGATAATATTGTTCCATGGTTGGTTTTGCAACAACAATAAATACAATTATTAGACAAATTCTAATAATGTTTAATACAGTTTTTGTTTGTTAGTTTTTTGCAACTGTTCAAACTCAACAACCTCAAAAACTGAATTTAGGGACGGTTTTCAGCTGTGGAAGAACACACATCTAGGAGTATTTACAGCAGGAAGAAAGGTGTACCTTTGTGGGGATTGATCATGACACAGAGTGCAGCTATGTGGTGTTGTTTTCTAAGCTACATCACACTGACACACAGTAAATATAAATGGTGGTCTTTTTAATTGTGATGTTCCTCAAGGCTCCATTCTAGGTGCACTGTTGATTTGTACAATATATGTTTCCCATCAGGCACATTAAGGCATTGTGTTTTACATCCCTTTTATCCATCACTGGTATCCCTCTCCTAACTGTTAACTCCAGAAGTCTAGTTTTTGTAAAGCGTCTTGTGACGATTTGTATTGTTATTGACGCAATATAAATAAAATTGAATTGAATTGAATAGATGATCTCTTCGCTGCTGCTTTTTTCCCACCGTGACCAATGTAATGCGCTCAATTAACAGCTACCAACTCAACTGCTGCAGGAAGCAGTTGTCTGAATTTAAACTAACACTAATGTTGCTAACAAGATTAGACAAGCTGCCTGTTTATGTATGTTCCAAATTGACTGAAAATCCACTGATTACTTTTAAAGCACTGGCAAAACTACAGGAGAGAACAGTGGTTGGTAAGTGACAGAGCTGAATAATGCTCTGTGAATCTATCATAAGCCTTTCTCATCGCTACAGATATAGATTAAGGAATTACAGCCATACTAAGTAAATGCAATTAGGTCTGTGTGGACCTATGGGGCTAATCCGCCTGGTGGTGTTGGTGGCGACAGTACCGGAAACAGCAGAGGGGACCCGGCCCAAAGTAGGACACAACAGATGAGCCCACAATAGCATTAGCAACTGGCATCCTGTTCCATCAACTGTAACTGTGAGACGTCTGGATGAAAGTCCCTCCCACAAATAATTTGGCATATTAAAATTATTAGCTGGCTTTCAAAGAGATACTACTCTTGTTCATCTGTCTATCCAATATGAAGCTACAGCACACAGGCAGTTAGCTTAGCATAGAGACTGGAAACAGCAAGTCAAGTTCCAAACTTGTATTCTGCTGTAGGTTAGCTGTTTTCCTTTGTTTCCGGTCATCGTGTTAAGCTAAGCTATACCATCAAATTTAGTCCAAACATGAGACTTTGTACGGTTAGACTCTGCAGCGCTTTTAAATCTCTCGTCCTCCTGCATCCTCTCACCTCTCCTGAATGATTCAACAAGGAGGCCGTATGCCAACAGCGGATCAAAATCTATTTTTCCCCCTTAACAGGCTACTTGCTTCCAGATCAACCAAATGGCATTTATGAATAATGCCACTTAGTCCTAATTGAAAACAGTGGTCCAGGAAAATAACATAACAACATAATCCTTTTTTACTGAAGTAGGATATTTAGGTCATATCTGTATCTGTAATTCTCAAGCTCATGGTACCCTGGTGTTTAATTATCATCAATTAATTACAGACTTTTGCCATTTGTATGGTAATTAACACAGCTTTGCGCCATTTGCTCATTACTCAATCTAATTTGGAAGGACCAAGGATGAAACACATAGTGTCAGCAGGGTCCCGTGTTCATTTGCATACTTGATGTTATTAGCAAAATCAGCTGATTTCAAACAAGTTGTCATAATGTGCCATCATGAGCTACATTTGTAGAGGCATAGTGGTTATTTTGGAGCTTATCAAAGGCTGAAGGACAGTTTTTCACTGCAGTTTAGGGCAGTTTTGCTGTAATCTGTGCAGTCACTAATGATTGATCAGGGCAGAAACTATTAGAATTACTACATTTCAGCTTGACCCATGATCTAAGATGATTTTGTCACAAGACTCTTTTGGCAACTTCAGTCTTAACATCTGCATCCTGATGACGAAACCTATCCAACTGCCGCACTGACAAAATGGAGAGGAAGTGGTTAGAAACTCGTTCAATCTGACTTTTTCTGCATGGTGTTAATATTGACTGCTGCTCGTATTCTGTTTCTACATTGTGGTTTAGTTCATTCCTCTGGTTTCTTATGCTGCTCTTGAAATAATTTTTAACATCTGGCTGGATTCTGGAATCCAGGGGGGATTCAAATTCTCCCTCATGCATGTGTACACACCCACAAGCTATAATATTGTGTTTATGGTGCACACACAGACACACATAAGGTCATACTCCTTATGTAACAATGTTATTGCCAGATGGAATGAGCCCGACTGCTCACCCCTTTAAGATGGACTGTTTTAGAGGTTGCAGACGTGGCTGTGCTCAAGGGAGGGTTCATGAGACCAACTTCCCATAGTGTGGCGGGATTGTGAATGTGCCAACAACTGACTGAACTGGTGCTTTCAGACTCAAAGTTCGAGAGAAACAAATTCACACACTGAGTGCAAAAGCTGACAAATAAATAGTTGATTTAACAAAGAATGCAGGTGTGCATGTGTGATTGGGGGACACACAAAACGCTTTTGTGTGTCCCCCAATCCTGACATCGCATCTGCACCCCTGCAGGTGTGCGACAGACTGTAGCCTTACATGTAGTACACACTGAATGTTTGCTAGAAGACGGTCACAAACATGATATATACTGAAGAAATGATCCACTAAGACAACAATGCGAACATGAAAATCCAAAACTGGATTACTTTTAAATTTTGCACTGAGCTCATGCACCTTTTTAAGTGTTTAACACTGAATACAATGAATTGATTTTAATGCTCTGGTTACAGCTTTTTCATATGATCACTTACAAAAGACCTTGTGCAATTTGTAGAGAATCGTGTCAGGTTTTACATTATTTTTAATTTACATATTTTATTCAAATTGTACATTTTAGCTTTTGTCTTATTTTTTTTTATGTGTGTTCTTTATACTGTGTTGTTGTTTTTTTTTTTTGTTTTTTTGTTTTTTTGCAATATCTGTGGGGAGATGCTGGAAGCCATAAGTAACTCCCGGAGTGTCAATACACAAAGGGTCAAATAAAAGAGTCCTACTCTTAGTCTTTGTGTAGGTAGCAACTGGAACTGTCTGTGGCCCAAAAGACTGTAAAACTAATAAGTAAGTTTTATTTTGGTTGTTTCAAATTGGAAGCAAATGGATTACAAATCTTTACTTTTGCTGCACATGTAGCCTGATATTCAAACGTACATGCCTTTTGTTTTTCATTCTGTTTAAATGAGTGACAAAGGAGTCCGGGATTGGGCTTCTACTAATGCTCATTATTCTTGGAAAAGGACACTGTGGCTCCATCCCTCTATGATCTAATGTATACATTCATTCCTGTAATCAACTGATACTTTGATATTGTTTTAAAATAAATCCCACACTTCATTGTATTCTTAGAGTAATTACCAGTTTGCCACCAGGTGTCCACCACAGGACAGCGTCCCTCTCCGACCACTCTGTGGTACCACTCCCACGCCTCAGTGTTGATCGGCTCCCCCACTGCAGATAGACAAGGGCAGCATAAAAGGTGTGATGTTCTTATGTGTTGTAGTCCAATGCAACCAGTAGTCACAAATATGAGAGTATCCATAAAAACACTTTTCCTTGGGTAAGGGGGTTTAAATGTAATGTGTTTGAATGTGTTATAACTTCATGTTTCACTGAATGCTTGTGTTGCTGGGGCTTGAGGTATGTTGACATACCAGAACGGCTTGACTTTAACACATGTGTCCTTCGAGGAAAGGACACA
>JASGAT010347951.1:0-17197 GCA_030220025.1 Chelon auratus
TAATTAGAAGTATTACTATGAA
Organism: Chelon auratus; assembly: GCA_030220025.1. Lineage (NCBI taxonomy): Eukaryota > Metazoa > Chordata > Actinopteri > Mugiliformes > Mugilidae > Chelon > Chelon auratus. The sequence goes on from JASGAT010347951.1 coordinate 23, forward strand.
ATGGTGATACCTTAGAAACAAGACTCTACAAAGAGGATTGAACCACTGTGTTACAACGTCAACAAAAATACTGTCATCATAACCGTAATGGATGGGTGGATTTTAGAAACGGTTTCCCTGCCAGGAATGAATTCCAAAGTGGCTGTTTTTAGTGGATCAAATTTTAATGTTAAATTTCTGGCAAGATGTGAGTTGAATCTGTCTGAAGTTTACATAAACTTTAAAGCTTACCATTAGTCGTCAAGATGAGAAATCTGAGTAGAAACAGAAAGACTAGTGCTCTCAGCTTAAAATGGCAGTTGATATGAATATAGATTAATTCATCTCAACTTGGAAGTACAAATAGTGAGGAACTCTGAGTTAAATTGACAAGATAAAAAGAGTTTTAATAATGTAACCTAATTGTTTTAACTCATAGTATCAGGTTGAAATAAGATGATCATTAGTTCTAATTCAGCTTTTTGAGATGAAACAGAGGTTTTCTTCAGGCAGCAGGTGAACTTTTGTTTCTAAGTTTTACTAACTTGAAATGTCTTGCAGTGTGCTAATGTGCCTGAGTTACATGTGAAGTGAAAGAAACACTTTCACGCCTGTTAGCAAAATTCCGACAATGACTCATGACCTGCTTCTCTACTGAAAAACTTTCAGCATGTGACATGGAAAATAAACACGACTTGTTATCTCTTTGGGAAAAAATCCATGAAAGTATAACTTATTCATCCGATTTGTGGCTTTGTGGCTCTGGTAAGTATGGTGTTTGTTTCTTCTGTCCTGAATTGCTTTTGACCCGGTCGTCTCTTGTGTTTTTATACCTAGAACTTCATTTCCATTATCTCCTGGGGTTATCGCTCCCAGAGAGGATGCAATTTGTTCGATCTCTTCCTTCTGGCAGCTTGTTTTTAAATGTAGCACCATACACTGTAGTTATCATTTCCAGCAAGAAAGCTGTAAAAAGGGTTCAGTTCTCATGTTTGATCTTGTGATTGGAGTTATGCCCTGCCCTTTGTGTGGTCACGTTTTTACCCTTTATAGTTCTATATACAGCTCTGCCAATGTTTGTGTAATTTTAATTTTTTTTTTTAAAAAGTATTCCCAAATCAGTGGTTCTATGGGTTTGTGCTTAAATAAAACAAAATGAAATAAAAGTGCTTTTATAGATGCTTTTAAAAAATATCACTTTGATTTAATTTCAAGTGCATCAGAATGTGTGTGTCTGCCCTGAAAATGGTTCTATAGTGGAACTAGTGATTTCTGTTGACATGCATATGCTGTGTACGACATACAACAGCTCCAGATTGCGCAACGTAGAAAATTAGATCGTAACAGTCACCGATTCCAAAGGCACATTGGCTCTTGGCATATCTAAGGATGTCACACACATGCGAAGCAAATAGACTTTTTATTTGTTTCAAAAAAATGTGAGAATATTTGTTCGGTCAGAGACGTAGAACATACGTCTGCTGTAGTGTGGATCATCTAGCATTCTTTGAGAAACTACTGGCAGCTATGGTCCTGTTGTAAATGTAACATGCTTGCTGTGTTTTCGCTTGTGGCATTATACGGTTTGTTGATCTGACCGGCTGAAGTTAGCCTTCCCAGACAGAGCGTATCAGTCCCCCTGGTGTTTCCGGCTAAAGGGCAGAGGGCACAATTTCCTCCACGCCCATGTGGAGGATGCGAAGCCCCAACTCCCACCGAGCAGCTAGGATGCGCCGAACAGCCGAGCTCCACAAAGTGACCACAAAGTCTGAATCTAAACTGTATGAGCACCATGCTGCTCTAGTTTCTCCTTTGTGCTCAGATGTGAGGAGGGATAACACACATTCACAACACTGACTCACATATATATTTAATATATACTGTTACAAGCCAGGCAGGGGGCAACATATTTTCTGTACCCCCCACCTGTTTGTTTTTGTTGATTCCACAATTAGTTTCCACCTGGAAAGTCTGGTGGTGCCCGTTGATTGGTTGGTTCAGCCCCACATTGTCCAATTACAACCCAGGACCTACATGAAAAGGGACCCAGACTCAGGATCCAGTCTCTTCTTGCTCTGCTGTCTTCTGCTCGAGCTGCTGCTTGTTGCTGCTGCTTGTTGCTGCTGCTTGTTGCTGCTCGCTTTGATTCCTGTTCCCTGCCTTGTTTGTTACTGAGACATGTGGACCTGTGAGCTCCGTTTGAGTTTGTTGTGGTGGAAGGTGTGGACTACAGGTGAGATCGGGGTACTCTCTACATCTTCTCACATAGGTAACCTTGTGTTTATACACACTAGGATTATTGGTTGATGCCACCCGTGTTTTTGGTCACACCTCTTGGCAGATTGGCCTTTTGTTTGTCGCTTGGAGAAGTTCATTAGTCAGGTCCGGTTGTGTTACATTGCTTTCATTTATTTGAAACAACCATGTGATCCAATCCTTCCCCACTGCATATGCTTCAAGCAGTTTTCACTTACTTTTATTTTAGTTTTGAAATAAACCCGTTAAGTTTGCTTTAACATCCTTACCTGACTTCAGTGGTTTTCCTGTGTCCGTCCCTAAACTCCCATAAATCCACCTACTGCCGTTATAATACAATGACCTGGATGACCGACAGTCTTCACAGACACCTCATTAGGATGTCATCATTTTAAGTGGTAGGTGTAAAATGACAATTACACCCGGTGAAGTGAAACTGTGGCAGGTAGAGGGGGGAGAATGGAGGTGGTATAGGAAGAGTGAACTTGATCATCCTCCTTTCAGCTTTCAGCTTTTTTTTTTTTTTTGTATTTTAAAATCTTTTTCACCTGTGTTCCCTAAGAGTTATACAAATGTTCCCTTCACAGAATCACATGGATAGAACATACCTGCACAGCTGTCCTCTGCAAATTGGAACTTCAGAAAATATACTCCCCCTTACAGAGGAAGCTTCAGAGTCTTCTTTGGCTGACCCTCTGTTCTCGTGGGCTGAACTTTTGTTCACTTACCGGTTAGTCAAATAAGAAAGAGCATAGCAGAAGAGGGACAGAGAGCAGTAAAGAATACATTAAGGAAAGACACCTACCCACCACCTCACCTCAAACGAAAAACAGATTTTCTTTTCCCCATACTTTCCCTATTCTTCATCATCACTGTCAACCATTACTAGGTTTTTGCAGCAACAAAAATGCAGCATAGTACATTTTCCCTTGGATGGTGGTGTGAAAATAAGCCTTTGTGACACACTCTGGGCAATCACACCCACTGTTTACAAAACATGCGATGTCCTCTTACACTTGAAAAGCACACAGTGTCCAGCCAAACATTCAGTCATGCAGGAAGTGTGACAGAGGACGGCGCAGGAAAGAAAGAAAGACTAATTTGCTTCGCAAGTTCAATACTGAGGCAAGAAATAAAGAGATGTGTGTGTTTTAGAAAGTCCTCCAAGGAAGTGGGAACTAGTGGTAAACAAAATCTGTATGAAATCATACGGTCCATAGGTCGTCCATGCACACACATTTAAAGCTGTATGCACTGAAGGATTTTTGGAAGAACTTGAATCCATACTGCACATAAAACACTGATATTTAGACTTATTAAAATAGTTCATGTATTTCTGGGTTGGACAGTACATTTGTGAATACAGCGAATTAACCTTAAATGTTATATAAATATTGATCACAACATTAAAACTACCTGCCTAATGCAGGTCTCTGTTGTGCTTCCAAATCAATTCTGACTGATCTGGGAATGGTCATGTTCAGGGTGTCTGGCATTCTGTGTGGTGTGTAATTTATTGCAACAATATACAATATACTTCACCATACATTTCACTATATACTATAAGGATAAGGATAAGCACCAGTTAAGAGAATTGCGATCTGCATTCCATCAGTCGCAATGACCCAAACATACTTTTTGACCTTTTGACCCAGTCTACAATCTCTGCTAGCAGGAGAGGGCAGCAGCTAGCTTGCTTGCCAAAATGTCTAGCGCATTTGTCACGCTGTTGGTGTCGGGCACAACAAACTGAGTAGGGTAGACCACTGGAGCTGTGGAAGCAGACCTGGGACGCCTTCTTGACTGCATCATGACCATACACAAACACAAACAATAAAGGACAAAGTATGTTTTCCTCTATGCAAATGATCCAACTTAACGGCTCCAATCAATAGAACAAGCATGGGGTTGTAGGTTAAATGATGCTGTTTCCTATTGACAAGAAGCATCTGAGCCTCAGATACGAGCCTCACTCCACAAAAAGAGTGAGAGCCTCCTTTGCTGCCTCTGTGCCTGGGCAGTTTGCCATTACCCAGGGGAAATGAAAAGTTCTTCGAAGGTAGCTACATCATATAATGGCCAATTAATACAGAAAACCAGTTCATCCCAAAGGATTCTATTGCCACTATAGATAAGCTGTGTCCACACGTTGAGGTGAGGTTTATTCTATGTCTGCAGATACACTAATGAGCTTTGGCTAATGATTGAACAAGTTACTGCACATCACATATATCAATGTCATACATTTATGTCAAAGGCTATGTCCAGCTTGGTGGGGAGGGCAGGGCAGGCCTCTGAAGGTCTTAGGATCCCTCAGAAGAAGGTGCCAAAGGCTAGCTTGGACTCCTCCAATATCCACAGATTCACTTGTGCCACACTGCAGCTGCCAGTTCAACAAAAGACACATCCAAATGGCTGAAATCATACCAGCAACTAAGAATGCATGCCAATAAATAAAGAACAAAGCAGAGCAAGAACAAAACAGTCCCTTTGTGAGCGGATGTAGCTAGGATTTTAATTAGAGGCAAATAGGCCAAATGTAATATTCAAAGCAAGGAAGCTCTGGAATGATAATTTAATCTGTTACCAGCAGAAATGAACATCATTATTTTAACCACAACGAACGCAGTGATTTAAACCATTAACTCACAGGCAAATGTTTACTGAGATAATAAATCAAGTGAAAGGGGTATTAGGGTCATTTTCTGTACAACCAAACCTCTTTTTGCAGCCAGTAGTGTCGCCCCCTTCTGGTCAATAGAAATAATGCAGGTTTCAAACCTAGAGGCAGTATCTGTTTGTATTATATGGTTCAATGACACAAAATCAATTATCAGTCAACAAAGTTCTGGTGCAGTGTCTCTGAGGTTCTAGTGGCATATTCTCAACTGTATCTGGGGGGAAAAAAAATGGTTCTTGTATTATATGAGAAGTTACTTTAACAAATCGGCATTTTTAAAATTACATTCCATAGAAATAAGTTTTCCATTTATGGTATCACACTCTGTGTAATATGAAATAGTAAGCCCATGTACTACACTCTAAATCATGGAATATTTTGAACACATTCTCAAAGGCCCCAATGGTCTCACTTCTCTGGTGCCAGTATGTTGATCCTATTTTCACTGAAGTACACTACTCCACGTATCGACTGCTTCATTTTAGATAACAGTAACATCAAGCTACACCGAAAATTATATTTTTCTAAAACAGCATGAGGATTTTATTTCAACAAATTCAGTTCAACAACATTTAACTTTACTTTAAATTAACGATCCTTTGTAGAGGAGTTGGTGTGTAGTTTCTTTCTCCTAGCGTGGTCAGACTTAGTTCCGAAATATGATTCAAGCATTTGGATGTAAGTATAGAATGTCTTGTTGGTTGTGTCCTACAACCAATCAGACCCATTTGTTGCAAACAAATTCAACTCAGTGGCTCTCAGAAGAAGCATATGACCAAGTCACTGTTACTCTTCTGTCCATCACAGGCCAAACAGTTTGATTGGCCTAGCAGATCTCTGTCGGAGCATAATGAGCTCCAAACGGAGCAACTCCAGACCAGCAGAGCTTGTTTCTAGGCTAGCTCGCTCCAGCAGTAAATCCAAAAATGTAGAGCCTTTGTCTTGTCAAAGAAGAGCACCTGCAAACTAATTTAAATCAGGTGGTTTCCTGTTGATCCAGTTTTACACCACTATTTCAGATTAAAGTCCATAGCCACTGTAGTCTGGAGTGGAGCCATGCTCTTAGTTTCGACATGTTGCACACCACAACCTCTGTGGGGTTGCTTTCACATAGATTTTTGTTGGGTTTAAAATGAACTCAACAATGATTGAATGCTGTTAGTGTGACTAATAGCTAATATGTCAGCTATCCAGAGAATCTAAAATAAGGTTACAAGTCCAAAGTTTCCAGTATGTGTTTCAGCTGTTCAGATCATATTATGTCTTCAGTGCCAAAAATATTACCCACACATATACATTACACTGCAACAGTGTATACTCCTGTGGATTTCAGGGGAATTCCTGTTGCCGTTGAGCTGAACAACTATCAGCAAATAAACCAAAGGCTGGTTTTGTTTTGTTTCTGAAAGGGCTTTGTCCAAGCAGTTAAAGGTGGAGCTTCTTTTCTTATCTTTTCACCCGAGGGAAAACACAAACACAGCCCAAAACCCGTTTTCTCAGTTAGCTTTATGACGACAAACACAAAGACGACAGTTTCTGACTTCTGTGGGGAAAACATTGATAAATGATGTCCGTGGAGTAGTTTGCCAGCCTGATCAAACCACACTACTCACTCAGTGCTGCAGATATGTAGCCATTAATATTTAAAGTTAAAAGTCTGATTCTGACACTAGCTCTTTCTCTCTGTTCGGCAGAGTCTGCATGATTCTAGGATTCTGAGAATGGGGTCAAATATAAAGATAGTACTGCCACGCGCAGCGGCATAATCCGATTTACCCAATGACTACAGTATCATTTCAGAGAAAAAAGAAAGTTTTATTTGTTATCAAACTGATGAAAAAAGGTTATGAAAAGTAACCATTATAACACAAAAGTGTGATTTCTAAGAAAAAGCCTGCACCTCCACATCATTAATGACAATGGCAGATAATGGCAACAGAAATGGACAGTAAAATACTGTCAAAAGAAGATGTTAACTAATGGTGAAGAGACAATGATTTTAGGTGACCACTTTAAAACATACTTTTAGCTCTATAAACTGTAAACCCCCATCTGCTATAGCTTCTTTGTCTTTCTTTCATAACTCTGACTTAATACTCTCTCTGTTAAAAAAATAAAATAAAATAAAATAACACTAGTTCAACCCAGAATAAGAAAGCCATGGTGTAGAAGAAAGGGCACCTTGTATTTGTTGGACAACTGCAAGTAGTTAAATATTCATGCAACTTTAGAAACATCTCTGTTTAGATTTCTAGGCTAACAATACATTTTTATTCTTTATGAATATCAATATGATTCTCCACATTCTGGTTAAAGTCTTTCTCCATGTAAATTAACAGTTAATAGACTTTGTCATGAAATCTGCTGATAAACCATATTTTCAGTCTGTACAATAGAGGTACTAAAAATTACAACTGTCATGGTATATGTACAATTTACTACCTACAAAGTACAACAGATAGCATGTAATAAAATATGTAAACAAATTTCTTATTTTTTGACACAGTTTACTGTGACAGCAGATAGAATTCACACTTTCAACATTTGATTTATTTTTGTATACACATTGTTAACAGTGTTGTAGTACTGCATTTGTCGTCTTCCTGACACCTCCATAGAAAAAGAGAATGATAGGCAATGAACCAACATACAGTTTTGCAAAAAGATAAAACCACCACTGGCTATGCATCAATAATAGACCTTTTTCTTTAGAAGTCAGATATATATTTTTTTCCATGGTCAACATTTTTGAGGGGTTCAGAAAGAGGGGAAGTCCTGATTGATGATGAAGACTTGTTCTTGCATTAAAGAGAACATGGTCCAAGTTGAACACTGTATACTGGACTTTTACTATACTGTACTTTACTGTAGAATCAGGATGGCATGCATTTTACAATCATTCGCTTCTTACCAAGACAACCAGCGAATTCTTTCCACAAAAGTCACTGTGTCTGTCAGACAATGAGAATAATTGTGGTGAATTAGATGCCAGAGCAAACAGAGGTATGAGATTTGCCCTCGGCAGTTTGCTCATTAGTTGGATTTTATACACAGAAACAGTTTTCTTTTCTTGCTCTTCTTTTTGTCTTTTTTTCTTTTGCTTAAAGCAAAAATAAGTAAGACACCACACTTATATTATTTATAAACCATAAAAATTTGTAGTATTTTGATACAAGAGTCCTTTTGACTTTTACAGTGATTGTGTGCCTGACCCCCTCTTGTTAAGCACTACATGTTGCTTACATGCTGAAAATGTATAAGATTATGAGCCTTTTGTAATTAACAATTTCACAAAAAAATTGTTTAATGCCAAGGATCACATAGCTCTAAAAGTCACTTAGGAGAATGATGCTGTGAAATATTTCTATACTGATAACGTCTCTGACCAGATAGAAGAGTATGGTCTCTAAAGTTGCTATTTAACCTTGTCATTAAGCCTTTGCTTAATAGTAAGTGTGCTTTATGTTACAGTACATATCAGTCCAACTACTCAGCACAGTATAGGATTATTCAAGTTCCATGTTATACCATCATTTGTCATAGCTCCTCACAAGGAAACTGATAAGTAAGTGTTCTCTTAGTGCTTTCTTTCTTCACTCTCTCGTGTACACGAAAGACTCACAGTCACACATAATACTCCTTATCCTTATTTTTCTGTCTCTTGTTGCTGCCTTTCAAGCTCTGCTGTTTGTCCTTCATGACAGCGCCATTGCTCTGCACAGCTGAGTTGGTTATGTAGTTTCTGCTCTCGTCCACCTGGTAGGAGCCTTCATCCCTGTTTCTGTACTTATACATGGCATACAGAAGGATGAGGATGCACAGGGCAGCGGCCGCCACTATTCCGATGACCATCCCGGTGGTGCTGCTAGATTCACGGACCACTTCCGAGGGCCCTGGGTCTCGCCTGACGCCTGGCTCTGTGGGGAGTGCTGTGGGTATATTATGGAACATTGGGGAGGTTATTAATGGGCCCCTCAGCTTGGTGCTGTCTACCTCAAAGGATGTGGGCAATGGAAGCAACACTAGGTCGGGCTGGGGTTTTAACTCGCGGTTATTCATTTTGCCAGCCGGCTGTTTGGCCGGAGCATTGTGGAGGGTTGCGGTGGAGGCAGAGGTGGTGGTGGTGCGGCTCTGGTCGGCGGTTAGTGGTATGGCGGTAGTGGTAGTCCTACTGCGTCTGGAGACGGAAGGTTTGTTAGGTCTAAAAGTCTTGGGCACGTTTGCTTTGTAGTCACCTTGAAAGCCTGACGTGGACAAGGTCTTATCTGTTACCAAGGAGAGGGTCGAGTAAAAATCTTCATCATCAGTAGGGGGCAGGTTAGACTTGAACGCTTTCCCAGAGCCATACCCGATATCACCAAGCCATCATCATCACAATCATCGCTGCCTCGGTCCGACAAGCAAGGTACCCCCGCCTCAGTGGCCTTGGACAGGGACTCTTTGGTGGTCTCAATAATGGTGAGGAGTGGGTGGTGGGTTGAGGGAGTGGGAATGAAGGGTGCACGAGGAGCTACAGAGGGGTGCGCTAATGGATCCTCAAGTACTCTGATGACTAACTCAGCTCCTGGGGTTGGAGACAAACAGGTAAGCAAATTAGAGGGCAACATGTGAGTTTTATACACTCAATTAAACAACACAACAACTAAATCCAAATCTGGGAACTTAGCATGTCAGTTATTGCTGAATCAAGACATGTAGTATATATATATTTAATATATATGTTGAAATTGTAATACAAATTTTAAAAGGTTTAAGAGGAGCAGGAAGATCAAACAAATGTGTCTTTTTTGTGCTTTCTACAGTTAAGTATATTCATTCTTTCTAGAAAACCTTTATAATATGTTTACATCAAAGTGCAGTTTTCAAATGTTAACTTAAGACATTTACTGCTAAATACAAACAACTGAAACTATATTTATCAGAGTAGTTGATCATTGTGTTTTATTTATTTATTTTAATTTTAGGTTAAACTAATATTGTAAACTAAGCTGCTGTTCATATTGTACATTTCCAAACAACTGGCTGCTATCCTCATTGAAATTGGAACTGTCACTGCTCAGTGGTTCTCTGATCATCTTAAACCTTTTGGTGTACAGAAAATTGTAGTTACAGTTCTACAAACATTTCCCTGATGCAGAGCTAACTGTGGAGATAGAACTGAATGCAATTGAATACCCATGGCAGACAACTGTAATTTAGCTCTCAAATACGTTAATATAGGGTCAGAAAACCTCATTGCTATGTGCAGCCCATCTGTGGTAAAATACTTATCCAGTTTTCATTAATGCTTTTTTTAATTGGCTTCGCTGCACTGTGGCTTGAAAATATAAAATATGAATCCTGTTTATTCAACAAGTAACAGTGATTCTGTCCCAAGAGTAGCTCTGCCATCAAGGAAGAGGTCATTGAACTATAGCTAAAATGATTTACACGAGGTCAGTGGCTCATTCAGTGCTCACTCTTTGTGAAATGCTGACCTGATGAAAGATATTATGACACATGAAATTTTATGTTGGAGAGCTTCATTTCATGGTTAGCCTATTGCCCACCAGATTAACAGAGGTCGCGTCTTAATGATATGCTACAATAACCACCAGTCAAAAAGATCCAAGCTATAAATAGTGTTTACCTTCAGAATTATGCATTATGATAAATTTGTCACAATGTTACGTTACTAATCGGATGAAATGTTGATTAAGTTGTCTATTTCAGTTCATTTGCGTAAACATACTGCATAGGATTATGCTGATAAGCGTGATTTTGGAACAAAAAGCTTCGGTCTTTCGGTCTTGGTAAAGGTGCGCTAAACAAAACTCTGTACTCGGTGCCTCCAAAAATCTCTAACAAACATATCATTGCCTTGCTGTTTGCAAAGCTAGGTATTAATAGTCATGTAGGAGTTTAACTGTTTTAGTTAAAAAGGCTTAAAAGATCCAGTGCTAATCATAAAGAGGTATGGGTACCTAATGTCAAGCAGGTATCAGTCGAGTGAACATTCAGTGAGCCACTGACGCGTCAACGCATAAAAACTACCCACGGAAATCACGTGCACGTAGAAACTTTGATGCACATTTCCACTCAGTTATCAGTTCAACAAATACGTAACTGACAAATTACCACAAACACCAACATACACATTCACAAGCAAACAACTCTAGATTGAACAAAGGGATTTTATTCCATAATTTCAAGCAGTAAACGTGATTAAAGACACGTTCAGACGTCACATGCCCACAGCTTCATCAGAGATGCAGTTTGCAAACTTTAAAAAAGAAATACGGCTCCATTTGATCTGTACTGAGGTAGTACATGGAGTATTTTGTGATCATATGGAATACCAGATGCTGTGTTGACATTCATTCTTTTCTTAATATATCATTTTGTGTATATAATTTATTAATTTCTGTATGAAAATAATAATAAAAAAAGTTTAACATGCTGAAATCTAAATGGTCATTTCTCAGTGAGGAGAAGTAACTCACATCACATAAAGAAGACAACACTTGACACCAGGTAGGAACTGGTCTCTCAGTTATCTGTGTTTCAGTGGTATTGCTGCAGTTGCAACATGTGCCACCGACGAAGTTCATTATCTCCTTTTAATGAGAGATACGTCCCAATCCTCACATTTTACAAACTGCATCCTTTAAAACCAGTTCAAAGATAACAAAAACATACATACTGGATAGTTTCAACTTACATCAACAAATTGCCCGCATGATTTAGGCATGAAAAAAGAATTTACAAAGGAAAGGTTGTGTAAGAATGTTGGATAGCCACTTGGTACCGTTAAAGATCATTTGTATCGATTGTAGATTGTGTTCTATCTTAAAACATGACGGTACAGGGAGGCAACAACACATACATCCACACCACATAACATAAAAAATAAACACCATAATTCTGTTTTTTATGCTTTTTGTTTTTTTCTGGTAAATAAGTTGTTTATACAAAAAATGTGTATCTGCATTTTTTTCATTGCAGTAGACTTCAATGGTAGCTAAAATCTAGTCATGTTACAGTTTTTGCTTAATTTGTCATTTGTTTTTTAGTGTAGAATGGATGGATGACTTTATATTTCCATAACTCTAAAGACAAGGGAGAAGGTGAAGAAGGGGTGGGACCTATGAACATACTACATAGGAAATGAGGATGATGAGGGTGACAGTGTAAGTCAGTTGCCATGTCCATGTAAAGGCAGTACGAAGCGGTCGGGCGGCATTAGAGCTTTTGGCTGTAAGGAAGGGATGGGGATATACAAACAATGAGCAATATACATGCCCATCTACAGAAAAGAACAGAAGAACTCTAACACTGACATGTCTTACAAACCCTAAACTGCAACTTCTTAGCCATGCAATTCATTGTTTTTTCATACAGTGAAAATATTACTCAGCAAAGATAAATTTGTTTTGTCAAAATAGGTTTGAAAAAATCTGAAAAATGGAAGTTATGCGAGAAGCGGATCTGGAACTGCTTCACCTACTAATTTGTGGGTTTCTGCATACGTTTACAAAGCACCTGAAGTTGAGGTGCCTGTGCTGTTTTGGATTTTTCATTTTACTTTTTGCTCAGTATTCACCGGGACATCATACCATAGGACATAAAACACACAAGGTAGTCACTGAAGGAGTTCCAAATCCAAAAATTCAAATTATATCAAAAATATTTCACACTGTGATTTAGGTATTATCTTAATTCCAAAAAAAGAAGAAACATACTTATAATAAGCCAAAAAAACATAATCAGAACCAAAATGCCAGTGATCAATTGGATAACTACAAAAAATATGACCAGTTAAAACTTTCAAATGAAAAATGTTAGGATGAAAGAACAAAGCCATTTAAAATTTTGCACACACTACAACCAGATGCACACAATAGAAAACAGACACTGTTGAGAGAGGCACTCGACTGGAGGACGGGCTCCTCTCTCATGTGTTTTTTGATGACAAATCTATCTGTAATGTTAGTCTTTAAACATGAACCGGCCGTGCAGTCTGGGTGTACATCAGAGAGAGACGGTACTGGCTGAGAATGGGTTATTATTATATTTGTTGTTTGGTTTTGTTTTAGTTGTACTGCAGGATGTTGATGCATGCTTAAAGTAAGTTGCATTTAGGGAAAGTAGAAAAGAAATAACACAGCAAACTGGGCGCAGGAAGGACTGACCAATGTTAGAAAAACAGGAGACGGACACTGTATCCCAATCCCATAAATGAATAAATGGCTAATAAAGCTAAAGTAACAGTTTGCACTGGCAAGAAACAGCATGTGATACTCGTGGCACGTGTGTCCAGAGTGACACGCAGCAGTCAAACAAACTGCAACTTTGTAAAGCTACGGCCAATTCTTCCATTACAATTGTGCTTTGCATTATGACGCAATCATTTCTATTCCCACCACTCGACCATCGTGCAGATATATCGGTTATGCAAGCTGACAGGTTTGGGTATACATCATTTTTTCACTTTCCCAACGTAATCAACCCCACTCCCACCACAAAGAAGTGGGTTCAAATTAGGGCGCGGTATGCAATTGGGACACAGCTCAAGTAGTTGAGAGAAGGAGCGAAATAAAAACACAAAACATGTATTCATAATGTTGTACTAAACATGAAATGCAATTTATTCAGAATTTTAAGTGGATCCTGAAGTGTAAAGCTGATATCCATGAAACTGTTCATGTTGTTGCCCGGTGCACTGGTGGAAGGTGTGTTCCGAGGCGGGCAGTTTGAGGCGGACACTGCTGTTTGTGTGAAAGCTAAGCATGTATATGAAACCTGTCGGGAAAAAAATGACCTCCAGCTCGCAAAAATACCAACACTGAGGAACTAATGCTGAAAAGATAAGACAAAAACCTGAATGTGGCAGAGGTGTTCCTTAAGTAGTTGACATGGGTGATTTCATACTGGCATGTATTTCAAGTTTTTAGCAATTCAGTAACAGGCTGCAGATCAAAACTAAACCTAACAGCTGTGTGGTAGTGTGGTTTGGGTGTCATTAGAATGCTATCCAAGAGAGGGACATTATCAAATGCCTCACTGACCTAAGAGTCAAGAATGATGGAGGTCGAGCCTAACTTGATGCCACGTAATATTGTTTACCTTAGCCAGTAGTACTCCTTCCACATGTACTTGGAGTGTGGTGCAAGTTGTTCATCTAAAAACAGATGCCAATTTCCTATCCACAGTTGGAAATATCTGCACTTTGATTAGGGATACTGTATCGGTGCACCGGTGTGATTGCTGCAGCTAACCTTAGCGGGGCTCATCAGACTTACTTCAACCAACCAACCACAGCTGTGGTGTAAACGTGTGGTTTGTATGCCAAAACTCCACCAATTGGAAGGATGTATAAACATTTAGCAACAGAAAAGATATTAAGGATACCAGCTTTAAACTTGTGGGTGTCTTCTGACATACGATTCAAATTTTTGTCTACATGATTTTTTTTTTTTTTTCATGTAGGTAAAAAGATATTTAGAGAAGAATGACATAAGATGGCAAAACTCTGTCTAATATAGGCTGGGTTGCAGGAAGCAAAATATATTTTTATATATATGTTATAACCCATGTGGCATGGTTTACAAAGTGGTCACCATTTATATATGTGTGTGTTTTGTGGTTAATTGCAAATCCCATATGTAGTCTTTAAAAGATGTGGTCACAAAATGTTATTTAAAACACTGAAACCCTAAGCTTTTTATTTTCTTTTTTTTTTCATTTTCATTTTTTTCATTTCTCAAAATTAGATTTTTATTGCCCGTTTACTTTATCATTGTGCTTCAGCCTTATGTTTCTATGGTGATGCATTCTTAATGATTATATAACTAAATACCAGTTTTAATATGGCAGTAATGCTAATCATTTTGGTCATAATGAAACACCATCTGTGTGATGCCACAGTGTCCCAACTTTCAGTGCTGGTGGGTGCATGTCAGTTGGCTTACATAACAAGGCAGTTTACATAAAGCACAGCAATTAATGCACCAGCCAGTATGTGGCCTGTTTAGGCGACTGAATAAGTAGATTGATGTGGGACTGAGCCAACATCGAGCTTGGACAAGGGGGGGAGAAGGCCATGGCTTGGAAAATCTGATGGACAAATCTGTGGCAGCCACAGACAGGACCTAGGCACAAAGCTGGGACAACTAGGTGAGGGGGAGGCGAGGGTGTCTGATGCTGAAACACACAGTGACCTCAAGAGCGAAATCAGATCAAATCAGCTTTATTTTCTATGTATCTACACACATACGACGAATTTGTTCTCTGCATTTAGCCCATCCTAGTAAGCACACTATGAGCAGTGGGCAGTCAAACAAAGGTAGCAGAGGGGAGATGTTTTGGGGGGAATTTGGTTAAATTTTATGTTACGAATGCACATTCTATGCATAACAATGCTTATGTGGCCTTTAGCCTACCAAAAACCAAGCTCCAGGGAAGGGTTTCGGATGGACGGATCAGTTCAAATTCCAGGTGTTTTATCACACACAAAATAAGAACACTTATATCTGCACATAACTAATTAACACTTAAAACAACAACAGAAACAAGAATACCATCCCGACATCTGCCTTCCAGTTGTCTTCGTTGTTACAAGCTTTCATTTCCCAGACTGTACATACAGGGCATTGAGCAGGCTCATACTACGTTCTGCGCCTGTAACTTGAGCCTTACTGGCTTTGCCAGTGTTAGACTTTTCTGCTGAGCATACGGTGTCGAGCATTTGTTTTATATACAATGATCAGCCACAACATTAAAACCACTGACAGGAGAAGTAAATAACATTGACCATCTTGTGACAATCCAATGTTCTGCTGGGAAACTTATGGACCTGGCTTTCATGTGGATGTTACGTAGCACCCACCTAGACCAGACCAGGCACCCCCACCCCATAACAATGACACTCCTTGATGGCTTAGGTTGATGACTCCTAGGTTTAGGAACAGCTCAAAAGAACAGCACAAGGTGTTGACCTGGCCTCCAACTTCACTAGATCCCAAACTGATCAAGTATCTGTGGGATGATCCACAGAGGCCCCTCCCCTCAGCCCATAGGACCCAAAGGCCCCCACTAATAACATTCTGTTACCAGACACCACAGGACACCCTCAGAAAGACCATGTCCATTCTCTGATGAGTCAGAACAGTTTTGGAGGCACAAGAGAGACCTACACAATATTAGGAAGGTGGTCATAATGTTATGACTCTTTGGTGTATTCCTTATCTAGTACTTGTATAATATTATTGTTGCCACTGTTGTGCCAGCATTTTAAATGAAAATTACTTCAACAAGCCTGGACATGCAATTTGGTATTGTGTAGTATTAGTTTCATTATGACTGACAGTCGTACATTCTTATTTTTACATTTGCTTCAATATTTTGTCATGGGCTACAGTTTTTGTTTCTCTGGTTAAACAACCTGCAAGTGAATTGTAAATGTGCATTTCAGATTTCACATGTTTTAGTGTGGGCATAATGCCAGCTAAAATTCGTTAAACAAGAAACTAGTGAAGTGGGAATAACATGAGTTGTAATGTAGCCATCATTTTGCATTGTAGTTTAAAAGAGTATTATTAAAAGAGTAGAGATCATATAGCAAGATGTGCAAGTAGCAGGTTAGAGAAGTTAAACTGGGTAGTAGTCGGAGATACTTGTATCATAAATTATTGGTGTATTTTATCACATTTTGTGAGATTTAATACATACTTGGTCTCCAAGAAAGTGTTTGCCATCTTATGAAATTAACTGAGGTGTTTTACAACAGAGAACAGAATCACTTGATAACTTATCCAGACAGACAACCGCCACACTGACAAAATAAAGACAGTGTGGGGTAAAGACAGATGACGTTTGATGACGCTGCGACCGCAAAAATGGCTTACAACTTAAACACAAATGCAGACAAAACAACCAAGTTAGTCTAAATGCGGGGGCATGGTGTCAAAAGTCATGCAAAGAAATGATCAAAAGTCACCCTGAATAGAATGATTTGAAGAGTTTGATAAACCATGGTAATAATGACTGCTTAAGAGAAAGAAATAGTGTGGAAAATAGTAGAATTTGTTGCAAAAAAACTTTTCATGACATCTACTGTAAAATAGGCTGCAAATGCCAGTTAGTTTTAGGAAGGATGTTGGTAGTAGAAGGAACTGACCGAAAGAAGTTGGAGCATACTGTGTTTTTTTGTTTTTTTAATACATTTTATATGATCAGGATAAAACGTTGATGACAAGAAAAGTTTTTTTTGCCTTCGTATT
>JASGAT010347952.1:0-19869 GCA_030220025.1 Chelon auratus
GTGGGACTATGCTTCCTTCGAACCGTCACCCAGCCGCCCTGGTTTCCCGGCTGCTCGGGAGCTGTCGAGGGACAGCTAACTGGAGCTATGCTAACAGGAGCTACTCTTGGTCGGTCCGCACCGGCTACAGGGCCCTGGCTAGCTCCTGGTTGTTTTTCAATGGTGCAGAGCCGTGCTTCCAATTCGGAAAGCCTCGCTTCCAGTGCTAAGAATAAACTACATTTGTCACACATATCATGTTGTACGCTTCAAATGACTATCTGTTAATTACATTAATTTAAAATGATAATCATCCAAAATTATGTTAATTATATCTGAGTTAAGTTTAAATAATTTTAAAATAGTGTTTTATGCTGCAGTGTAATACATTCATTGTGGCTTTGCTAAATTGATTCTGAGGTAAAAGTCTTGGTGTGGTTCAGGTAGGTTGAAAGTGTGTAGCTGCTTAACAGGAGGAAGAGAAGAGCTGCATGAGGCTATTTCCCCTCCTGGTCAGAATCAGAATCAGAATCAGAAAAGATTATTGCCAAGCATGTTTGTACATACAAGGAATTTGCCTTGGTGTTGGTACGCATAAAATAAAATGAAATAAAATAAATATAGAAACTATAAAGTACAAAAAATACAAAAATATATATATATATATATTCCACCAGAACTGTGGGATGGTAGTGAGTTTGATGTGTTTTTGATGTGGTGACATGGTCTGCAGCATCTCGAAGGCCTCTGGTAATGGACCCCTGTTCCCTGTCGCCTCAATGCCCGGGAGTCGTTCAGCGGGGTTGTTTCAGCTTCACATAAACAGCCACTGACACAGCGATCGCAACCACGATGCCCACAATGCAGAGAGTCAGGGTCAGGAATAAAGGCCGAGCTGTAAGGAAATTATGTTCTTAATACTGAATAAACTTACTGAAAGTGCTTGATTGAGCTTTATGGTTAATAAACACAAGCAGCTGTGAAATAGGAGTAAAGCCAACTAACATACCTTTTTGGGTCAGAGTGATGGAAACAAAGCTTGAAAACTGGTTGACAGATTCCAGTTTGCAAGTGTAAGTTTGTAAAAGATCCTCCTTGGACACTTTTTTGAAGACCAGAGATGCTGTCATCTTTATGTCAGCTGTGTTTTTTTCTCTATAAAGGAAAGGGAAGATGAGAAGCCAGAAGCAGAGCTGTTAGCTATGGTGCTGATCTGTGCTTTCAAACACACTGCATAACTGTGAGAGCCCAGACTTGTGTGTGAGTTATTTACAGCGTATAATTGTAGAAAACCGGGAGGCTGTCGTCAGTGTCCACGAAAGATTCCCCACTCAACCAGAACACCTCATCGAAGTCTGAATACACAACAGCTTCACAATCAATCACCACCGCTGAGCCTAGAAGGAGGAGAGTTAACACACATTTTTATAATCGACTGCAAGTGCGTGCGTGTGTATGAATCTAAACAACAACTCACCTAAATCTACATAAAACACGTCGTTGTGGCGCGGGGCCAGTATCCTCGAGTTTCCACTTCTTTCTGTCCAACAACAAAAACGATCAAATCAAACTGTGTCACTTTTTAAAAAGCCTATGAACGTCTATGAAACATTTCCAAATAGGGTTTTTCTTACTCTGTGGTCGGACATCAAGCGCCACAGCAAAGGTCATGTTATATGTTTGCCCTTGATACATGTAAGAGCTGGTGCAAGTGTAGATGCCGCTGTCTTTCTCGTCTACACTTGAGAAGTAATTTGGCGACGACTCGCCTTCCTGAAAAGGATGGAACATAAAACCGAATCGGTGACTCCTTAGGGCACAGGTATCAAACTGATCCGTGAAAGGGCCGCTGTGGCTGCAGGTTTTCATTCCAACCATGCAGCAGCACACTTGGCTCAATCAATCAACTGAACTGCCTTCACCATAGACATATATAGATAGACGCAACATTGAGCGCTGCCGTCTACTAGAGCGGCGTGCCTACAGGGCGACCATCTTGGAACAGGGCCACTCGCTCCTACAGTGCATTACATCTATGGAGGAATGGGGTTTCTACACAATAAAAGTGATCATAAATCGCTCAGTTGAAGTCCGGCATATTTTCTTTACAATCCTCTGTCAGAAGCTAGTCTGCTGATAACATTAAGTAAAAATTGTATTTGGGCAGTAAAACCGTATTTTTATCATAGCTACATGTGTGACGTTTTTAACAGTTCATTACGTTTTGAAATTGGTCCAAAATTCAGCGAATAATTCTACTTTGAGATTGAAGAGTACCGCTTTCCTTCGTATGTTCATGCACCACTGCCTCTGCAAGCCCTGTACCAAGATGGCGGCACTTTAGGCACGTCCCTCCATAGTCAATGACGCGTCTATCTATATATGTCTATGGCCTTCACGCAATCATTTCAGGTGTCCTCTTGCTTGATTGGAACAAAAACTTGCCAGCCACACCCACTGCATGGGTGCTGCATGGTTGGAATGAAAACCTGCAGCCACAGAGGCCCTTTCATGGATCAGTTTGACACCCCTGCCTTAAGGGAACAGTGTGCAGTATTAAGAGGCATGCAGTGGTGGTATACGGTACTATTTAACACCCTTACAAAGTGTTTGGGATCAACTGTGAAAACAAGGGAAAGTAGCTTGAGGTTGTCTTTGCCTTTAAAGGGAGATCCAAACGACCAACATTAAACTCACATTTAACTGATCAGCTGTTTCTGTTGTATCCTTGTCCTTTGACGCTTGCTGGTTCCCTTAAAATTACACTGATTGCTTGTCTTTGTCAGTACAGCAACAGGTTATTGGTTTTGTTTCATTTCCTTCTTTAAGGATGTGTTTTGTTGCTGGTTTGCAACTTCTACTTCTACTTCAACGTTGCATAACATCGCTATTGACACTAGCCCATATGCTCCAGACCAGTTTACTGAAATACGGCTGCAATTCAGATTTCATTTGAAAGTTTGCATCAAATCTGGTCGAGAATTACACGGAAACATGTTTCGTCCGATCTGGGCTACTGTTGAAAGACGGCGGCGCGACAAGACAGACTCAGTAGATGAGGGCCTGCTCTCACAAAAGATATGAAGGTTGATTTTAAGTCTTATTTACTGGTGATTATCCACTCGTAAACGTAACTGTGACCATTATTTTTCCATTTCCGCCCTTAGATGCCCTTAAATCCGCCACACTGCACATTTAAACGTGTAAAAACAGCCCAACAGCTGCGACAATGTCACTCACACTCCAGAATTTGCTCTGTTTAAATACCTTGTGCCAAGTGATGCCGTTGCTGGTTACATTGAGGGCCTTCAGAGGAGTGTAATTTACACCAGGGCAATGCAGTGTGCAGGTGTTTTGTGCGTAACATGTTGAGGAGTACGTGGTCCTCTCTCCATGCTCTCCGTGTGGTGTGTAAACATCCAGCGTGAACCAGAACTGACTGCTGGCATTCCTGTAATGTCATTAAAGAAGAGGTTAGGTTTCACTTTGCGTCTCACTAGCAGTGAAGAAGGCTCTAGCTAAATCATCCAAGGCAAACAGACTTGTGCGGGTTTCCTGCTTTCGTTTTAGCCCTGAGAACCTTCACATCCATGTTCCCAAAGGAATGAATTCAATTTTGCTGTTCATCAAAATCAGATCAAACTAAAGTAAGACATGCTATGGCTAATGTGCCAGGTAAACCTAACATCCTAAACACTTTTGCGGTGTTATATGCTTTAAGCATTTGCTAGCATGCTGACGTTAGCATTTACCCACTGCAGACCTGTTGCGAGGCTTTTTTTTCCATCCTTGAGCCATTATAATGTCAAACAAGGGCAAAAGCAAAGGCTGGAAATAACTGTGTTGCACAATGATGTTAAATAGGACGACAATCTTATAAAACAATTAACAATAATTAATCAACCTTTCTTATGAGCTCTACATTAACAGATATGCCAGTATGTAGTCCAAATTAAAGTAATAATTTAACCTATTTAAAGCCTGAACAATTCATACAATATAAGCCTATTTATGATATTGTTCAGTGTCTAATAATAAAATGATTGATGAGTGTTTGGCTCTTACCCACGAGAGCATGAGTAATTTCCATGGTGTTTTACAGAAGCTCTAAGAATAACGAGGGTGGTCCTGTGAATCAGCACACCCAACTGACTCAGTTGCTCAGCTGACGGTGACGTGCTGTCAGTCAGATTCAGTTCCTGGGTTGTGTGTAGCGTCCACAGCAGTTTGACATCACTGTCACTGTACCTTCTGTAATGAGGGCACTGCAGGACAACCATCTCCCCGGCCTTAACGTGTAACACCCAGGCGCTCTGAGAACACACCCCTGAAAAGGAGCGACACAGGTTTTAGTAAATTTTGATTTTGTGAAACTACAACATGAACTGTCTTGTAATTAGAATATAGGTTGTATGTAATATAACCAGAAAGCTGCATCAGTACATACCAGAGTTACACATGAACACTATAAAGTCAGTATGACGCCACAGAAAATGGCTTGCTAGGACAGAAACTACAAACATGAAACTATTTCTTGACCTGAAAACCAAAACTTCCTGAAATCTCTGCACCATATGATCACGTGTTTGTGTATTGTTGAGCTCCAGAGATGCTTGTAGATGACACGTGTTACGCTTGTTTGAAGAAATGAATAAGAAATTGGTTAATTTTTGAGAAAGCAGTGATGAATGCTGCTAAGTAAATAGTCAACAGCTGCTAATATTGTTTGAATCTGCATCATTGTGGAAGCAACACCACAGATCTTTAATACAGCATTTATATTTTTATACATATATTTCAACTAGTGTTTAAAATCAAAACTCTTTTTGGGGAGGTGAGCATAAAGTAACAAGAACTATCAGTGTTAGTATCATAACACATCATCTCTAGGTGTGGCAGTCTGAATCATTTATTCTCAACAGTGTTCCATTAGTCTACTCGTTGTGCCGACCCTTTAGCTTTAGAAATGAGATTTCCACAGCACTCAAATACTTTTTCTTTTCTTTTTTTATATTTTTTTATTTTTATTATTATTTTTTTCCTTTACACTGCAATGTCAATTCTCAACTAAATGCCAGTATTTTTTAATAATATGTATAATAAATAATGTGAAGTTCATAAGAACTGACAATAGGAGGGTCCTGGGTTCGAATCCATCCATCCAATTCCATCCACATGCTCATTAGGTTAATTGGTGATTCTAAATTGGCCGTAGGTGTGAATGTGAGTGTGAATGGTTGTCTGTCTCTCTGTGTTAGCCCTGCGATAGACTGGCGACAGGACTAAGCGGTTACAGAAGATGAATGAATGACAATAATGGTAATATTTCTTCTTTTTTAGATTTTTATACTGATCCTTGTCCTTCAGATGACAAAGCAGTCCCAGTATGTGCTTTTAAGCGTAATAATAACAAAAAACTGCTCAAATTATAGAAATATTAAAGATCTGCTGACTTAATCTAAAAATTAACACATCAAATAGAAGTATAATAATCCAATCTTATTTGTGTTGTTACTGATTAAAGGTGCCAATATGCTCACCTCATTGCCTCTAGAAATGTAGTAGAGTTCAACCTGGGGAATCTCAAAACGGTACTAGCACAGGTGCATTGTGTCATTCATTTCACACCAAATGAAACTGTGACAACTCACCTGGTGTGTGTTAACACCACTCAGACAGCATCACATAAAACATATTTACATATTATTCCACCTGTCCAATTATGAACAATTATAGTGACGAGATGTCTCTCTTACCTTTCATTGATGTCAGGAAGTGAAGCAGCAGAAGAGACACAAGCATGTTCACACTCATCGTGTCGGGGCGCCAGGACATGAGTCAAGCAGTGTTTGATCCTCTCAGAAACACGCACTTACAGAACTACGCGTTGCAGTTTGAGCCGATTTGAAAGAATGTCGGAAAGCGAAACTGAAAGTTTTGGGAAGAACATAAACACACCTCATTTCCCCACCCTTCAGTTACATCAACATATATTGGCAACCATACATTTGCGATAATTTTCCCTATAAGAATAAAAACTGACTCGACTTGAAACTCCAAATGCACAAGCAGCAGTCATGAGTCCAGGTCCGGTTTTTACTATGGGCAATGTGGGCGACCGCCAAGGGCGCAATCCATGTGAGGGCGCACGAGCCATTTCCATGTCAAGTCGGTGGAGTGGGCGCTGCGGCGCCCTCATTGTCACGTCAACTTGCTGCTGAGAGTCATATGTGTATGTGTGTCAGAAGAGACAAGGAGGAAACACAAACTGTTTCCAAATAAATTGTATTTCATTCCTAAAATTAACATAGACCCATACCTACATGTAATTAATTGGGTTATATGAAAAATGACCACAAAAAATTAAAAAATCTGTGCAGTCATCTACGTGACTCACGTAACTCCGGTTGATTGACGGGCGAACGGACGGTGTTGGCAAAAGTTAATGATGTCGAGTCTTCATCTTCATCATGGATCAAAGTAAAAGACCAAGGAAGCATCAGGTGCCCAGTTCAGAATGTAACTGTCTGTGGGACAGATTATCACTTAAATAAATTTACATTTCATATTTTATAAACAATACAAAAGATTTGAGTTCATGAAATATTTTAAAAAAGATTGATAAATAGGAATTTAAGTTCAAGACAATAAATAAGAGATGTAAAAATGGTTACATTATAATTAACTTCTGTAACAACATGATATTAAATGATTTCAGTTGTGTTTAAAAGAGACCTTCCTGTGAGGGCATTTTATTTTGAAATTATATGGTCACATGAACATGAGTTTGAACTGTGGGATTGTGGATCAGAAGCGGGACCATATATCTATGGGACCACAGACATGGAGGCAGGAAGTTATGGTGCATGGTCGTAACTATTTACACTGTGTTCAAGAGGCGCACACGGTAATTGTGCTTTTGTTGCATCTGTGTAAAATTCCTAGTGGTGGTTTACAATATATTTTGAGCATTCAGCATAATGCGGCATAAGCATTCTGTGCTTTGACTTTATAGTTTTCACGGTGTCTTATGATTTGTTACTTCGGTGGAGGAAAGAGAAATAAAGGTGGAAATCAAGACATCAGTATGAAGTGTGGCCTTTTCTGTTGGACCAGTGTAGCTACACAGAAAAAGAAGAAAAGAAGAAGAGGAGAAATGGGCAAAAGATAAAGGTATACAGATTTCTATGAGTGAGGTGAGTGACAGTAGGCTATAGGCTATTTATTAGCCTCTTGCTAATATGTTGCTATAGCCACAGAAGACGACTGTATTTGTTTTTTAGTTTTGCTGAACTAGCAATTATTAGAATTGAGGCAATTGCACTTCACACCTGTTAATGTTAATGCAAGTTGTAAACAGGGGGCGAGGGATGACTCGCCCAGGGCGTAAATCTAGCCAGGACCGCCTCTGCATGAGTCATTCAATTTAGTACACGCTACTCTCCAACACTGATGTCTAAACACAGCACAGGGGATGGACTGAGTGATGGATGAATGGGTAGGTAAACATTTCCTTTAAAACCTCTCTTAGTTTTTTTCCCCCACAGAGCAATCATTAATATTAAATCAATTTAATAAGACATCAGCATAATTAAGATGATTATCAAGGGCGTTCACTTGTTAGATTTAATATCTAGGCGACTGCTCCCGTGCGCCTGTCCTGCTTTGTTGTGGTTTGCCGCTGCGCTCTGGATACCCGGCTCTGTCCCTTCACAGCGGGGGTGCATCACTAAGGGCAACCGCGTCTGTCTGGTGCTCGGCTTGATCTCCGGCATTTGCGGCAAAGCAGCAACGGAGGCGGCCGCAGATTTGGACGCAGAAAAGTCCCGTGAGGATTTCTCAGCGGCTGTTCGGGATGGTTGACATGTTGCGGTTGGTGGCGGAAGGGGACAGACGAGCATTACCGGTTCTCTCCCGGCTTTCAAAGAACGGTAAGTCTGACGGTTGACAGTTGATTCAGATGTAAGCGGTTAGTGTCATGGGTTCCCAGTCCTCATCCATGACGTCTCCTTGTGGCTATAACTGAAGTTGATTCCTTATTTTCCAGACATTGAAAGCATTTGGGCAGATGTGTCTGCCTACACAGAGCGGCAGCTGTCCTTACAAAAGGTTAGACTATCTGTCTGTCTGTCTGTCTGTCTGTCTATCTATCCTGTTGCTTGAAATTATTAAGTTTGTCTATACACTGATTGGTCTTCTCCTAGGGGGTCCACATGACAGGACTGGGGACCTTCACCTTCTCCCAGCAGAGGTTGGACATTGGCAACAAGTTCACAATAATCCAACGACCCATCTTTCTCCTTGCTGGGAGGCTGGTCAGGTCTCTGGGTTTAAAGCAAGCCAGGCCACTGGCTGCAGGTGAGCTCTATTAACAATTAGTTGGCGCCTCCTTTAAAGGATTTGTGAGCTGCCGATAATCTGTCTTTGGTGGATGGCCTACTTAATGTTCCCTGGGTTGCCAGATTGTTGAAAATCGTCTCTTTAGATGCCCTTAATTTAATAGGAAGGTCTCTCTAATGGAGCGATTGACCCCTTACCTGATTGGCAAGGCTGCTGGTCTTCTGGGCTAACATCCATCTTTGAACCTAAGAGACACATTATTACAACAAAACAATTTATGAGCTTCACAGCAGATTGGAGCAGTGGAAAATCTGCGAAATCACTCGAGTTGCAAATATCAGATCATATCAGATCATGCCCTACGTGTGATGCGTGCTGATGCGTTCATAGATCATTAGGTGTCACTTTATGACACCAAAGGGCATCGAGGGGGCATGTTGTTAAAGGGCAAGTCTTGACATGTCACATGTGGAAAAGATGGACTGAAAGAAGAGGAAACCCTTTGTTGTCATTGTATGCACGATACAATGTCAATGCAAAAAACCCATCGCAGCGTCGCTTTTAAGAAGAATGATATACAACCTCTACTACATGCACTCATGTTCACAGGCAGAGTAAGATCATAATAAAGTAAATATTCCGCATAAGAAATTAAAATATACAGGTGGATACTGGTGGAGCTTCTGCGTGTTATTTGATGACAAACTCATTGTGCTTACTGTGAAATGATTGTACGCATGGTGTGCTGATGAAGACAAACACGTTCCTTGCAGCAACACACCTACCAGTGGTGCAACTGAACTTTGCAGCCGTATCGCAGGACACTCCTTTCAGTCGGGACGTGGTGGAGGGCTGCATCAGAGAGACTCTCCTGCTGCTCTTCAGGGCTTTGGCCTCTGAAAAACACGTGTTCCTCAACTTCGAGGGTATTGGCGTTCTGGCATTTAAGAACAACAAGGTGGACCTGCATGCTCATACTTAAGTTGTGATTCGCATTCATGGCAATGAGTCTAATCTGGTTTCATGTACTTTGAAAGGCCCACATGAAATTCAACAGAGATTTTATCAACGCCATGGATGGAACCGGTAGGCTGCTGTTGGCTTTTAAGAACGTGAGTTAAAAAGAAAAAAAGTGGGGAAAAATGTATGTTTGCATGTTCATGAATGTAATGAATGGCTATACATATTCATATTTGCACCCTTAGAGACCTGGGAGCAGTGTCTCTTTACTCTCTGGTGGACTATCAAGGCTTCAAAGGCCACAGACTGCGAACCCCTTCACCCTGCCAGCTGTCTACTCCCCTGAGCCAGACAACAAAGCTGGTGACAAAGATGGACAGGGCTTGTCACCGGGTCCGGACCAGAGGAACGCTGGAGGTGAAAGAGCCCTTTGCACAAGCCTGATAATTAGGGTTGGAGTTTGCTTGTTGCTTAATAAATTTAAATGAAATACTTAATAAACCCCAAATCCTTTCGTAGCACTTAGCGACTTGCTACAAAGAAAATATCAAATAAAATATAAAAAAATACATTTCCTGCAGTCTTAGTTGGTCGGGAAACACATGGATTTAATAGAAAGGCTCTGTCTTTTCAAATTCTTAGTCATTATTCTAGATTATTTACTCACCGTAGCGTCATATTTGTAGTCCAAACATGATAGTGGTATGAGTTTTGTTGCCCAACACTTGGGAACAAAATACCTGCCATCTACTACCTAGAAGCTGTGTTGTAGCATGTGAGGATGAACTGGTTGCACCAGCGGTTTGAGGTGGAGAGAGCTTGTCCTCACGTTATACGCAAGAACTCAAACGTTTTATTAGCCTTTGTAAAGTACATGTCAACATCAAACTGACAACTTGTATTTCTATTTAAACAGAGTTAATAGGGTGTGACGGAGATTCAGAAAGAGTTACACAATAGTGCACAATAACTAACTCAGTAGCAACTGTTCTGAAGCCAAGATATAAGGAACAGTGGAAGTGCAGTTAAGTTCAATAGCAGTGAACCTACTCAGAGTGTTGTGTGTCCCTGCAGAAGTTCACCCACAGAGAGAATCTAAATCCCATCAGACACTGCAGCCTGCCAAGATGAAAGCTGTCAGCCCGTCTGAACAACTGACTCCAAAACCCCCCACGGAGACAGACAAGTACCCCACACACAAAGACACAGAAACACTGGCACACACACACACACACACATACACACACTCCATGGATGGGTTCAGTTTGCAGTGCATTGAGCCGTTGTTTGCAGGTGGGTTGAGCCAGCGAGAGTCGAGTGCTCAGAGGTGGTCTCATATTGTTAGTACAATCCCGAGGTGGTTTCCAGCTCCATCAATGATGCACAACTACCTGTGGGCCAGATTGCTCCTCTGTCATTACCTCCATGCACCATCAGCTGCCACACACATACACCTATAATCTGGGAAAATGACAAGAAATTCCCCTCATGATTAAAAAGGGAATGAGAAGGATTACCTCTCTCTGTAAAGATTTTCTGTGCACTAGTGTCACTAGTAGTGTCACTATCAAACATGAAATAATAGTTATATTTTTATTTCTGTACTTTATTTGGATTTTTGTTAATATATGTGTTAACAACAATACATATATNCACTAACATCATCCTGTTGTTACTGTCAGAAGACCCATGTCCATTCTCTGATGAGTCACAACTGTTTTGGAGTCAACTAGGGAGACCTACACAATATGAGGTCATAATGTTATGGCTGATCATGTACATTGTCCAACATGAAACAAACAAGACACTGCCTCTGTGTCCACGCCAGGCAGGACACAGAGGCATCCACCTGATGACAATTACTCTGCCTTTTTTTATTTATATATATATATATATATTTTATTCTTCTGCTGTCTTTTTATGAATGTATGTACGGTGTCCTTGAGTGCCAAGAAAGGCGCCTTTAAATAAAATGCATTATTATTATTATTATTACAATTGCTGACCAGCAGAAAGTGCGGTGCATTTTGGGTTAAATGAGCTCATCAATGAGTGATGAGGGGGTGTTCCCAGCAGGAGGGAGACCTCTGCGTCATTTCGACAAAAGGGGTTTTCCATGTTTTTATTACAGTAGGAATGTTATTTGTGTTGTTAGGGTACTAGGTCACGCAGGATCCTTCCCCTCATGGTGTTGCCCTAGTTTCCTGTTTGAGCTATTGTGTGTGTTACCAGTGAAACATGTTGACTCACCACGTGTCTTAAGAAAAGTATTTCATTTGATTTCCACAGAAAAGGGAGGAAATTGATAGAACTGTGGCATAGTTTCACATAATCAATACTTGTTTTATTTATGCATATATTTAACTAAAAATGACCCCCTAAACCAGCTATACTATATTAGGAAGGTGGTCATAATGTTATGTCTGATCGGCGTATGTCCACTTACAGACCCACCACCGTCATTTCACCAAAAGGGGAGCCTCTCAAGCTGGGCGAACGTTTCCCGAGTCCAAGCTGCTCTGGCCACACCCGCGCTGGACAGGTGAGTGTGTGTAGGCGTGTTTGTGTAACTGTATCTTTCAGATCTAATCCAGCTTTTATAGTATTGTATAGCAGGTCATGCTATTACCAAAAGGAAACTATCGCTGACTGGAAAGCAAAACGGAAATTTGTTATTTGTTACTGGAACCCACACATCACCGCTTATCTTGACAGAATCCCATTGAAGCTTTTTGTTTTTTTCTGGCCAGCCTCACAGTTTCGGTTCACCTCTCATGTGTCGTCATTTTCAGTTGCAGCGGGATACAATTTCTAGCCCCAAGTTCCTATTCATCCCTCGCCAGCAGACAGACACAGTCAGCAAATATACAGAGACCATAGTGGAGTATTTAGCAGTTAAATACTCAGATATTTTCACTTCAAATTACTAAAGGCTCAACACAGTTAGGTTCAGGTGGACACAAAACCGCATCAGTCCAGTGCTAATATTGCTCCGTGTCACGTGAATGTGTAGTTGTACAGTATGTCAGTCATGTCCCGTTACTGTGGACCCCGTAGGAGCTGTGCTACCTGTGTATGCAGCGGGCCCAAAGAAATGTCCCCGTGTACCTGAGGGAGCAGCAGCAGGCAGAGGAGAAAGCTCAGGAGAAACTCCTACTGCTTAAAGAACAACTGAGAGACACCCAGTACATGGAGGAGCAACAGGTGGGTTGTGGAACATTTCAGGACAGCAAGGAGTTGACAGCCACAATATTTAACGTTAACACCAGTGCGCTAACATGCTACGTTTCTGCATTTCCACATCCAGGTTTAACATTTTAGAAGACTTGATAATTTGCTATAAAAACACAGCACTGATTAAAATGCCTGGCCTGTCGTCACTTCTGAGTGTAATTGGCTCAATGATGGAACAATTTCCATGACACCACATTTCACTGGAAAAAAATAAATATTAACCAGATTACCTAAGTGATGAAGCATTCAGAGTTCCTTTGACTGGAACTAACGGGTCAAGCCCAGCTCCTGAAAAACAACCCCACACCATAATCCCCCCTCCACCAAACTTCACACTTGGCGCAATGCAGTCAGACAGGTACCGTGTTCCTGGCAACCACCAAACCCAGATTGGTTCATCAGATTTCCAGATGGAGAAGCGTGATTCATCACTCCAGAGAATGGGTCTCCACTGCTCTAGAGTCAAGTGGCGGCGTGCATTACACCACTGGATCCGACGCTTTGCATTACACTTGGTGATGTATGGCTTGGATGCAGCTGCTCGGCCATGGAAACCCATTCCATGAAGCTCTGTTCCTGAGCTAATCTGAAGGCCACATGAAGTTTGGAGGACACATTCTTTCACAAACGTTTGTAGAAGCAGTCTGCATGCCTCGGTGCTTGATTTTATGCACCTCTGGCCATGAAAGTGATTGGAACACCTGAGTTGAATTATTTGGATGGGTGAGCAAATACTTTTGGCAATATAGTGTATGTGCAGCACCGGTACTCTAGCTAGCATATCCGTGTTTATTATGTAAATTTCTGAAATACAGATGTAAAGTTTATGCGCACAAACACATAAGTAGGATACTTCTGAACATGATAAAAACTCAAATTCATGCAACAGCAACTGCACGATGCCGAGGTGTTAGGGTTTAAAGTGTTGCTGTGTGGTTCAAGTGTCGAAACTGTTGATTCCACGCAAGCTGAGACAGGAACAGAAGTAAGATAAAAGGGAAAAACGTCACATTTTGACAAAGAAAAGCTTCAATTTCTCATCAACTGAAGAGCTATGTGTGGTTCACTACTGGTTTGGGCCAACCTCTTCCTCTTTACAGTAGTGGGAAATGAGCGTGGAAAATGAGCATGGGACATGCGGACATGAGTGTAACCGTAAAAAAAAAACACCTGCTGATCAGAACATCTATGGATTTTAAACACTATGGGAAAAGTTTTATATATAGCCTATATATGTCAGTGTTTTTCCAACGGTGTGTGTTTTTCCGGCAGGCAAAGATGAACGACCAGCGCGAGCATGCGAAGCAGGTTGCTACGTTCAATCTGCAAATGTCCGAGAGGAAAGCGAACGCTTACTTTCCTGCGTACCCTGTGAGTTGGATTCCTGTTAAATATAATTTACAAAGCAGCAGAGCTTAACCCTTGTGCTACCCCTGGGGTCTCTGGGACCCCAAGCGAACGGACAGACAGAGAGAGATTATGCAAGAGGGTAGCACGAGGGTTAAACCACCAAAGTAAGGACTCGATGACGACGCATAGTTACGATTTTATGATAACATTCCCAAACACATGTCGTTTCTATGATGACTATGATGCTGGTAATTCTAAATCTACTTAGGGGAAGCAGATATTTGATGGGCAAGACGGTTGTCAGAAATACAAGAGAGGAGTAATTTCTGTGATGTCGCCAAACAAACCCAGGATTTTAATGAGAAGCTCCTAAGAATCGGGGTTAGCCCTACTCATGATGCGTTGTATTTCCCCTTCACTGCTTCACAATAAAAGCCACCAAAGCCACAACGTTTGTTTCAGTCGTCTTTACGTGTAAATGTGACGTAACAGGAAAATACGAAAATACTTCACACAAGCGGTTAAGATGAATGAATGAATGAATGGAGACCTTCATTAATATCTATTACTTCTTAAAACTATTCCTGTTACTCTGTGTTTGTCTTCAGTAATACTTGTACTCTGTTGTCTTTAGAATTCATTCATCTTCCCAGCCCGACCCCTCACACCTCCCAGGCGGATTCAGCAGCATCGGTACATGAGCGACCTTCAGAGCCAGATAGGGAGACGACAGAAACACGAGGCTCAAGACCAGCACAGCCGTCTCCTCATGGAGCATTTAGACCAGGTCCAGCTGATCCAGGAGTGAGTGAAGGCGGGGGTCTCCTTCAGCTTTTTAAGCTTTTTAAATAATGATCTCATGTGTCCTTATATATATGTGTGTGTGTGTTTTAGGATAGCTTCGAAGAAGGCTCAGCAGCTCCAGCAGAAACAGGAGAAAACTAAGCATTACAAGAAGGCTCTCGATACGCAGGTAAGATAACACTTTGAGGATATCAGACTCGATAACAGCAGACGATGTCAGATTAAACTGACTACACATTTAGTCTGACCGAGATTCACTAGAGGTTTATAGTATTTCTCAGCGAATATTTCAAACACTGGTTTATATGAACAACATTTTATCTCCTAGATTGAAATCATTCAGATTAGAAGTTTTGATTTAGCAGTTTAGATGGACACTAAATAAAACTATTTGGTCAGATGTACGTGTTTGCCTGCCCTATAACAGTAGTATCTACCTATTTTTGAAATGTGCAGAGTGGTTCTGATGGCTTTGGAGTGGCTAATATAAAAGAAGGAGATCTTTGTTCCCAACTTTATTGACAACTCTGAATTCATACAACTGAAAAAAAGACCAAGACAGAAATTTCTAATTCACTTCCAATTTTGTTCATATTGTCAAACACTTGTTGTTTTGATGAGTCATTAGAGAATAATAATTAGTTGATTAATGTCAGTGAGATTGAATAATTCTCACAATCCTGATTCAGCTGCTATACTAAAATCAATTCATTGATTTCTCCAATGCTACCTGTGAATTTCTCATGAAAAAACAATAGCTGCTTGTTATTATCATGGCATAGTGAGGGACTACTTAATAACTGTGTGGTATAGTCTATAGATTGAGTAATAACAAAGAATAAGTCATTATTAGCGCTGCTGAGTGTCGTATTTATAACTGATCAGGAACTATTTATTGAAAAACATATCCGTTGCTCAGTTTCTCACATGCTTAATATAGAAGAATCATCATGATTTGTTATATTACGCTTTTTATTATATTAGTATTATTATTAAGAAAGTAATTTGTCTGTTCTCTGCTTGATTCAGGCATATTCAAAACTCCACTTTAACTTTTCCTTAACTATTAAATCAAGTGTGTTAAACTAATTTTAGTTCAGGGGCTGCATACAGTCCAATTTGACCTCAAGCAGGTCGGACCAGTAAGATAATAGCATAATAATCTATAAATACCATAAACTTCAAATGTGCCCCTTTGTTTTAGTGCAAAGTATAAGTACATTATGGCAATTTGTACTTTAAATGAACTATCCTTTTACAAAACATTTTATTAGCAACCTGAAATTTCTTTTAAGAAAAATAAGCACATTGCTTTTATACAGTATAAGGCGATCCTTGGACTACTGCCTTCCTACATTTGTACCGTAATTGCACAGAAAAGTGCTGGTGCGCACTCTCTACTCTCACAAGGTCATTTGATGCTTTCTGTTCCATTATGCCTGTACTGAACTGAGTAAAAGCGCTTTTTTTGTCCTCTATGCAAAAATTGCTGAAGCCTATCTTGGCCAAAACTACTTTGAAAAAGAGGTTCTTCATCTCAGTGGGATCTTCCTGGTTAAATGAATAATAGTTCTGGGTCACAGTGTTGCGTTATGTCCTCTACTCTTAGTAAGACAGTGTGTCCTAGTGGAACAATTAAGAATAGCACTTAGATTTATTTAAACATTGCAGTAAATATCTTCTATGTCTTTATAAATTTATCCAAAGGGACAGATTGGACATTTTGGAAGGACAGGCTGTACAGTGTTTGACACCCCTGTATTAAATCATCTCTGATACATTCTCGGTCGTTCCTTCCATTTCTATGTATTATACTGTCCTGTAAAGCAGGGGTTCCCAAACTTTTCCATGCCAAGGTCCCCCAAACAGCATTAGCTTCTGGCCGAGGACCTCCTTTGCCCTTTGCAAACCCACAGACAATGCTACAAAATATGTAAAGAAACATCAACTTTTAGAATATTTGTTTTCTTACTTTATCCACTATATAACAATATAATAATGATTAAAAATAATTAGATTTTATTTTTGCAATTTTTTTTTCTTATCTTCCCTCGAATTTTCTGAGGCCCCCAGAGGGCCGCGGCCCCCACTTTGAAAACCACTGCTGTAAAGTATCATCTTTTTTTTCTGTGATAATATTAGCATATTCTGGTTAACATAATAGTTTGTGGTTAGATTCCTCAGCGTATCTCTGCTTCAACACGAGATAATGAATGTTCAAATGTGCCATTGTGTTGTCCATGCTGAGGTTGAAGTCAAAGGTTAAGGAAACACAGCTACCACCCATCCTGTCAGTTAAAAGGCACTGAAGAAGGCACATGTTGTTATCGCAGACTCCACAGCTTAATCAGTGGCATCCTTGCATCTTAACTTAAATGAGTGGTTTTCTTTCAGGTGGAGGACAAGAAGTGCACAGAACCTACAGAGCCCCAGCCGGACAACCCCACGCTCAACCGCTGTGAGACAGCAGCCAGCAACACAGAGAGCCGGGAGAGAGCACAAAAGGTCACCTCTGTTTTTCACTGTTGTCGGTAAATCTTCAGAGATCTGTGGTTGCAAGCGTTCCGCAAAAGCAACAGTAGTCAGAACTGATAGATTGTCAGGCCTGTCGCAGCACGCCTCGGGTTCAAATCAGTCTACTTCAAACACTGTGTGCTCTTCAGCTCTTCCAGGTGAATTTCAGCGCTGCCACTGAGAGGAAGAAAGAAGAACTGCACAGCCGCCAGTTGCAGATGGAGAAAGAGAGAGAAATGCTCAGACACAACAAGATGGAGTGA
Source organism: Chelon auratus (assembly GCA_030220025.1). Taxonomy (NCBI): domain Eukaryota; kingdom Metazoa; phylum Chordata; class Actinopteri; order Mugiliformes; family Mugilidae; genus Chelon; species Chelon auratus. Next base: position 17,445 of record JASGAT010347952.1, read on the forward strand.
GTACTAGGGAGGTTACAGTTAAGAAGATGTATAAACAGACAGTAGCGTCGGATTTTTTTCTGCTCAGGTTAATACTGGACCGCATTAATCGCTTTGAGAAGAAGAGGGACATAAGTAAGTCACTAGAGGAAGAGTGGAGTCGCAGCACCGAGCTGAAACACAAGCGAGAGGAAGAGGAGAGGCGCTTCATGAGGTGCGTAGCTGCAGGGCCACCTTGAGCCTCTTGAGATTTCGTATTATTTATGAATTTAATTTCTGGTGAGTCAGTTGATTATCCACACAGAAAATGTGTCACCTGTTAATTATTATCCCATATAGCACTTAATAAGCAACGTTAGCATTCACATAGAGTTGAGTTTCTGGCCCTCTGGTGAATGTAAGTCCAATACTCGTTCCCTTTTAGCTCTGCTTAGTGCTCTACCAACTCCTGAGGGACTTCATTTTAGATGTTCACCAACTAGGCACCAACTGTGCAGCAGTTTGGTGCTGAGAAAGTAGTATACAGTGAGTGTTTTTTTTGCCTGCTGATGCACCAAAGTTTAGTGGAAACTGCAAATGGATAATCACCTACATCACATGTCAACGTTTACACAAGAGAACAGATGAGTAACAGCAGATAAAAACATCAGATCTGTGTGAGAAGATGAGGAGACGGAGTATTTTGAGCTTTCCATTCACGTTCTCCTGCTTGAACTTTGAGCTTGTGCTCCTTTTATTACATCTTCTTGCGCCATGACAGGAAATTTAGTTCTCAATATTAGCAAAATGGGAGTGAACAGAAAGAAGCAGGCGTTTATCCCTTGAATGTCGGAGATAAAGCTGAAATATGTCTCCGGTCTCCTCATCCATTCTTGTCTTATGCCTCCCTGTGCTCAGAACTGCTGATCAGCTCCTGGTAGATAAGCTTGCAGAGTACAGGCGCTGCTGCCAGTGTAAGAGGAGGACCACCAACTGTGGGGAGACCAACATCTGGAAAGACTCCCATTACTTCTCTGGCTCCCAGTTCATGATCTGATGAAGTGAAGCCAATGGCAGCACCTGAACGTCAATACCTCACAGCCTGAACAAGACCTCATTGTTTTAGCTCATCCTGAGATCTCAGCTAAAGATCTAAACAATAAGTTAAGCATATTTTAGTGTTGTGGTGTGCAATAGGTGAAAATGTACTGTTTAAACTGCTCCTTTCCTAAATTAGTCCTTGGGTTCGTGTTTGTTTGACTTTAATTATCTGTAGAAAGCAATTCTTTTTGTTGCGTGTGTGGCACAAAAACTGATGCAATAAAATGATGCAGTTCATATTTTTTTTAGACTTGCAGGGGTTTTACACACACACACAAATGCACACACACTACATCGCGCATTCCCTGGCCCATTGGTTCCCAAACCTTTCCTGTCAAGTCCCCCTTTGACGATACAGGAACATTGTGGGCCACCCCACCCACTCCAAATGGGTCGTACCTTCTTTGTCTTGAATTAATTGCGTATAAAATATTTGTTTTTCTTTTCAAAATAAGAACATATCGCTGCACTTTTCTGATTCACAGTTCATTGTTCAATTTGTGTTAACGGAAAAAATAAAATCCATTTCCATAAAGGCTTTAGATTGCTTTCAGACATATTCGTTGCATGACATCACCCATACGGGGTGCGCCCCACAGCTGGGAACCACTGTCCTAGCCCCTCAGCTGAGTGGCTAACCTTTAAGCGCGGTTTATACCTCTGCGAGACAAAGACATAGCCTACTCTGGCGTGAGCCATTTATACTTGTGAGCTTGTCAGTGCACATAGGGCTACGGTGTTGAGGTCTGCATAGAGTCTGCTGAAGTATAAACCGTGCATTACCCCCACTCTAACCTTAACAAGTTTGAACCACAATGAGGCACGCATTTGTATGACTATCTTTGGGATGAAATTCATTGGCATAATTATTTCTGTTGCAGTTTACCCTAACCCAAACCATCTTGGCTAAGTGCCTAACCCTAAAACCGAGTCTTAACCCTAAAACAACCTCCTAAAGAAGTAAGGACTGGCTAAAATGTCCTCACTTTTGTATATGTGGCGGTTAACACACATACAACTAAATTCTATTTTATTTATACAGTGAAGCTTCAAATAAAATCGCATCTAGATGTTTTACACAGAGCCCTCAACCTGAAACCCAACTTGAGTGAGCACTGGAGTGAAGAGGACCAGAAAGAAAAACAGGAAGAAAGCTTGAACAGAATATGGAGGGATGCTTCTTAAGATTAAGGCCTGCCAGATACAGAGACGGGGAAAAAATAGGGAGCTGGGACATATACATACACTTCATACATGTATCTTGATAAAGTATAAACACAGCATACAGTATGTGCATGATACAGGCAAGGTTATAGTATGCAATACATGATAAATGGGGGATTGATGATGGATTTAAAAAAAAAAA